>JAGDQP010074833.1:0-10227 GCA_022664845.1 Lepisma saccharinum | reverse complement strand
AAGTTTAGTTAAACTGGTAAGCACAGTTGACATTAGTGCGACGAACATATGAGTTATAAATAAGCACATAAATAAGCATGTAAATAAGCTTGTAAATAAGCATATGTTCGAATGTTTTAATTTTCAAATATAATACTAATTTAGTGATTTTGGATATTCTCGAAGGAAATGCGACGCTGATAAGTTAATGCATTACAGGATGATTTGCGTTGGACCAAGATTATAATTCTTAGACAATACTCGAAAGGAATTGTCCATGGATATTGTATGAAAAGTATGTTTACGTGTCTACACCTTTATGAACCTGTCAATATTAGTTCTCAATTAAATCGTTGATTATCGTTAAGAACTGACATTTTTACATTAAATTATTTTATTCGATAATAATTTTAACGTGTAAATGTTAAATACTCCGAGGCAAACGATTGTTAACCTAATTAGATTGCGTATTTCTTCTTCAGTGTTTTTAAATATATTGTAATGAAAAGTACACGTTATGACACTATCTGAATATTACCCTGCATGGTTGTGCTATGCAGTTACATAACATTCATCAGAAGCACCTTTAAATAAGTTCACCAATTTTGCCATTTCAAAACACACACTCGACAGTGCAAATCAGTCTCTACATTATAAGCCGAACTTATAAGTTTATAGTTTATAGTTGAAGATCAATCTGCAGTCAGAAATCGGTAAAGTTATTATCCATAGCAGTAAGCTTTGAAGTGAAGAGCAAACTTTCGAAGACTCCTGATATTCGTACACCACACTGAGGAGCTAGCAATTTCAAGATCGTCTTGCTGCTACTCATGTTTACAATACAACACTAGGAGAAAGTAGTTTACACATTTGTAATCTATTCCTTTTTAAGGTACAATTAGTTTCGATATTTTGAAGGACATATTATTCCTCGACATTGTCTAGGTTACTAACATTTCTCCAGCACAACCGACGGAATCACAAGATAACATGCATTTACTTTACATCATTGACCATGTACGGAGAAGTACTTATAAATATTTTCTAACCTAGTTCGTATTTTATGTTTTCAAAATTACACATTATGCAAAGAATTATGTTATATTCATACTATTATGTAATATCATACTATTATCTACAATGAATTCATGCAATATCGTAATGCTAATTACATTTCCTGATATTCCTTTATGTAATATCACAATGTTATGTACATACATTTACATGTCATTATGTTATATAAATAATATTATGTAAAATCGTTGTATTAAAAATATTATAAACTAAAATAGTAATACACTATTTTCTATGACATTAGAAGAACAACAAAACAAACAAACAAACTAAGTAAGTGAAAATAACTGTTAAGTTTATTTGATTTGTACAAAATTAATTTTGCTGCATGGTCACTGTAAGCATTCCAAATAACGTAACATGTAATAATAAATAAATGTATATATTATTAAAGAATTGGATTTCAGTCATGCTTATTGTACGCTATGTTTACCGCAACGTGTTTTTCATGTTCTCCATATACAGTGCATAGTAAAATAATTTAACTAAAGAACAGCATGAGATTCCTGACATGAAAATAAGGACAAAGGTAAACAAATGCTTGTTTCCAAAGCTACAGACAAATGCTTGTTTCCAAAGAAGGCGCATTATATTTGCAATGATATTAACTGAGCTGATTCGCTTGAGTATTTTTTTATTTATTCTATAGAACAATTCATTTCTCTAATACGTGCCGTTGATGCTTGAGTGATTTCATAAATGATGTACGATATTCCCAGAAATGATATTTATTAAAGACAGGTCAGAAGAATGGCGACACTTGGCCGTGTTCTAGGCACCTTCGGCTCCGTTTTGAAAACATATTTAGTTCGTTTTGTAACTAAATTTCTTTACTTTTTATTCTGTTTTATCAGCATTATTTTTAATTGTAAAAAAGTGGTATTATTTTTTTTTTTAAAGAGAATGACCCTTTTTTTCCAACCAATATGTAAGGTGACATAAAAGGCTATGAACACATTTTTCATCCCCTCTTTCGCACCCTTATCTAACATTAAATTTAATCCACGTTTTGAAACAGTGCAGGACATTTTACAATGCATTGAGCACAGACCCCGACCTAACCCCTAGAATACAATTGAGGTGGTTTTGAATTTAATTAGAAATTAATGTAATTCATAAAAAAAATCTACTTCTCTATTATAAAACCCTGAACCCCGTGCTTCAGCTATTCTATAGAACATGCAACAGGAGGTGGTAGTAGAGAATTTGATAAATACTAAGAGCCATGATATATAGGCCTAGTGGTTCCTAATTGCCAACATTTTTTTCGGATTATAACCAAACTTTAGATTTAGGTAGATTATGATGAAAAACGAGAAGACGTTTATAAGCGGAGGTTTTTCGATTTATTTTTGCATATTGTGAGCCCTTTTCGAGATATGGGGGAAATTTGCCAAAATTTAGTCGGATTATACCAAACATTGGATTTATGTAGATTATTACGAAAAACGCCATCGTGTTGTAAGGCGGATTTTTCGATTTATTTTTGCGATACCCCGAGCTGTTTTCGAGATATGAGAGCTAATTGACAAAAATGTGTCGCATTATCACCAAACTTTGGTTTTAGTTACATTATGAAAAAAAAAACGACATGGGGAGATTTCTCCATTTATTTTTGCGATATGGAGACCCGTTTTGGAGATATGGGGTCTAATTGCCAAAATTTAGTCGGATTATAACCAAAATTTTGATTTAGGTAAATTGTGTTGAAAAGCGACAAGTCGTTTATAAGGTTATATTTTTCGATTTATTTTGCGATATTTTGAGCCAGAATATGAAATTTGCTTTATTTTCATCCTATTGTTGCTTTTAAGTAACGGCATTTTGAATTTTTGAAGTTTAGACCCAGAAATGAGATTCTCGTAAATTTGGTTCGGTAATGTTGAATGTGACATTTTCGTCTTATTACCACCTACCCTTTCTAAAATACAGCGGTTCAATTTTGCTCTTTTACCCCCAAAACTATAAAACTATCAAACTATATTTTATTTGGGTGAGTAATGCTTCCATAATATTGCAGTTCAAATTGAAAAACTCGCAAATTGTCTTCGTAATGTTTGCTTCCACTTTAGTCTACACTAATCTCTAGTCAAATTCACAAAACCATAAATACGTCTAACTATTTATATAGTGGCCACGCTGCAAAAAAGCGAGGTGATTGTAATAATTACTATATTCATAAAACTCGCCAAACTTATGCAAGCAATTATACACAAGGAATATTATTTTCTTTGCCCTTTGGTAGCAAGTACATAGTCGGTAGAAACTCTCAGCGCTTTTTATATTGAAAATTACAAACCATCCTCGTGTTGGCGAAGGTATTAAATGTGAACTTCCAAGCTATTTAAATATATATTTATTTCCTTAAATTGTATTTTAATTATCTACCCTTATAATTTAGTGGTTATAAATATCCTATATTTATTTTTGGATAAATTATTTGTCTGTGGAGTGTATGCCTTAATGAAAATAATATTGGGTTAATATTGTTGGCATGAACATTGCACTAAATAAATTGCATCTCTTTGAATACCAGAGCCATAAAACTCGTATTTTATATGTTAATTATGTCGGTGATGCAGAATGTGTCATTTGCTTCCCGAATATGACGGTTTAAATTAAGAAACTTACAAATTCGAGTCGGTAATGCAGAACGGGAAATTTGCTTCTATCTACCTATTACTACTTCCCAAAACAACAAAAGAGAAAAATTGCGAGTTTATATAAGTGTAATACGAAATTCAAAATTGAAATTGTATTTGCTGCAGTACGTCCTTGCTATAACATAGAGAATTAAATGTGCCCTTAAGATGCTATTAATAGAATTCTACAGTATAGAAATATAAAATTGAGAATGTACGCTTTTAGTAAAGAATAAAATTAATTTGCACTAAAGTTGTTAATATTGTGACTCTACAACATGGGAATTTAAAATTGAAATTACTCAAGGCTTCCCCTGTAATTAAACTCGTCTCGTGACAAATACACAAATCCTTGAATGCGTCTATTATTGCATAGCTGTTACTAGGCTGCAAGAAAGAAAGGTAATTGTAATAATTGCTATACTCAAATGCAAGACTCCTTTTTTTCGTGAATTACGCACCCAGTATTACACGTACTTTGACGCAAGTACACGTTCGCTATAAATTAGCCATTCAAACTACTTAAAAAATGAAAATTTTTATTTGCGATGTGGTGCTGAGGAGGTATTAAAATGTGAAATTACAAGCTATTTCCTCAAATTATACTGTAATAACTAGTAGTAATAAACAATATGCAGTGGTTATGGATGTACTATATTTTTCTTCTGTTTGCTGCGAGTATGCCCCAATATTGGGTGTTCAGATTAATGCCTTTTTGGTTTTAGAATTGAGAACATTCTTTCGTTTTCATGATATGATAGTTCGAAATGAGAAGCTTGAATGTGGACAAAATTATATAGATCTTCCATTGTAACTGTAGTTGTTTTTGAGCTACAGCACATTAGTCGTGGTTGTAGTGAATAAATTTCATTCAATGTCGATAGTAACTAGCAACAATTATTCGAAACTTGTAATGTTTGTACAAATTATGAAATTTGTTATAACCAAGAAAATAATGGTGTGTGAAACGTTTTAAATTTGCATGGGTAAATTCTGTTTTAAGTTGAATTCACCCTAATATTAGATGTTAGTTGCTCTGATTGGCAAAACGTGTCTAAGACATCTTTCGACACAAGTTTTGAGGAGAATTATACTTAGCTATGAAATAGTTGTTCAACTATAATATATTGAAGAACATAACTAGTTAGTGCGTTTATATATTCTTAGAAATATAATTTCTAAGAATTTATATTGTGAAAACGTGACAAAATGTGAATGCACCACCACATAAATTGGTGTTTTGTTATAGGAAAGGGACAAAATATATTGTAAAAAGTGTCTTTGCTTAAGCAAAGAGAGTTTATGTAGCGAAAAGAGACTTTAGAACATAATTTTTGTGGTGTCAATGCTTTATTGGAGAGAGCTTGCTTGCAAAGGATCTTGCACAAATCACACTTTGCGACCACATGAAGTACTTGTAGTAAATTTCAAGAAGAATAGAACGAAATTTATATATTCCCTCTCGACTACTTCAAAATACCTTTGGCATAATTAAGCATCTGAAATGTTACTTGGTAGAAATACAAGCAGTGTTTTTGAACAAAACGAAAGCTAGGAAGAACTAAAGGTTTTTGAGAATTAAACTGGCAAAGTAGGGGATTGTAGTGTTTTGAACTCCATAATTATAGGATATGCCTTTATTAATATTTATAACTAAAATGTTTTTAAACTAGCAGCATCTTTTTATAGTAATTGTGTGTATATGCCTTATTGTTAGAATACTCTACAAGTGCTTGTCGGCTAATGGCTAATGACATTAACTAGTTACGCATTTCCAAAACCGATTGTTTAAGGAGTAAAGTCTTAAAAATAAACAGCAAAAGGCATGAGTTAACCTATCTCACAAGACCAGAGACACTAGGTAATACTTAGTTGATGAAGCCCAAAAATTGCAGAGAGAAGTAAATTGTGACTTAGTTTGTTGCAGATAAACTAGGGAACAATGTTTATTTGTGAGTGTACTTTTGCAAATTTTGGCGTTGATTCTGAGGTGGAATGTTTTGAAAAGTGCTTTTATGACATTACCTTTGACTTTCTGTGTAAAGCTAAACAGTAAAATTGGTCTAAGAAAAAAACATTTAACTTTTATTTTGGAAAATGTTTCCTTAGATAGAAAAGTTTTCTAATATAAGTAATTAAATATTGTTTAACACATAGTGTTCTAAAAAATTGTATTTAAAAAGTGGTCATACAAATTCACAATTTTTTTCTACTAAAACTATTTTCTTAACCTAAAACATGTTTTGTAATTTTTATTTAACAGTTATGTAAATTATTATTTTCACAATAAATTTGTGAAAAGGTATTTAAAGTAAAATTCAAAATTATAATCGTTGTTAACCTTTTATTATAATAAAGCTGCTTTTGTACAAAAAAATGTAATATAATTTGTATTTATGTACTAGTTTATCCATTCAAAATATTTTATTATAGCATTGTTTATATTAGCTGTGTGGAGAAGCATTGATGTTCAATTGTTTGTATTACTCTGCTATTATCATATTTGGAAATACTTTAGTTTGCTAATATTCTGCTCATGCCCTACATTATTTTGTTACTACAAATTACGCTTTGGAGTATATTCAGTTTTAAATACTAGTTTTGGAGTATATTCACATTTAAAGGAAGTCAATATTTTTATTGGTGCAAGTTTATAAATGCATTCTATTTTCATCAAGAACATTAACCAAATTTTGGCCTTACATTCTAAGCTCATTCTGAAAATATTACTTTTATATGTATTAAGAGTACTTACTACTTTTGTTCACAAAGCAAGGACAATGTTAATATAGCCATTATGCAAAGTAAAACATTTTTCCTGCTTAAGTCTACACAAAATCAAAGGGAATGTCATAAAAGCAATCTTCAAAACATGCCACCACACATTCATCGCCCACCTATGCAAAAGTACACTCACAAATAACCATTGTTCCCTCGTTTATCTCCAACAAACTAAATCACAGTCTTTATCTAGGAGTAATCTTCTTTTTTTTTTATTCGTCAACTTATTATGCATATGGTTCTCCCTCTACACCTTCAGAAGCTGCTAAGGTTTCCTATTAAATTATGCACACATCTGCTACGGGATGTATTGGTACCAATGTTGCTCAAGGCTACGTCACATCCGTTTTTCTCCTTTTTTCTTCTCTTCGTGTTTGTAAGTCCTCAGTCCATTATTGTTTTCTAAACATATCACCTGATATAGCGAGTTTAATATAAATCGTCTATGCACTCTACAATTGATAGTCCATTGAATAGTCACTTCTCTCGTCTCTCACTAAGTGTTACTGAGTTTCATAATATGTATGTAACAGCGTAAGATTATTAACTTCTTAAATGTCCTGAGTCTTAAATCGTAGCTCTAGCAAAACTGAATATCATAATCCGTGACAGTCCTGTTCGGCTGTTAAGCTCCGCGCCGTAGCGGGCAAGCAAGACACACTGGGGAGAAGGAGAAGTGATGGGTCTGACAAGGTGACATACCACATCTCTGTGTTCCGTTCCCTCTAAGAAAAATGGTCGCTCCAGTACGGGACCAAGGTATATGAGCTACTGGTTCGAGACCTCCGAAAAGATATAGTAGCCCACGACCAACATTTTGTGGAAAAGGCATTATGAGCTACAGGCTCCAGACCTCCGAAAAGATATGGTCGCCCGGTGTCTATCTGTTATAAGTCGTTCAGGAGTGTTGGTTACGCGCCTCAAGGTGGGAAACAGTCGCCTGCAATTAGTTTACCGGAAAGGGGGGAGAACGTGGGAATAATGCCGGCACTGAAATTCAATGCTGCAAGTTCTACTCCTTATGCGAGAAGCAGTCGGTTGCACGATCACACGAGGCAGAAGAAAGAATGTTGAATAAAAATAACGCAGTATAAAATCTTTCTTTATTGTAACAAAAAATAAAACAATACTTTAGAATCGTTTTAACGTTATGGCGGCCAGGTGCCTGTTGTTCGGTGTATACATAAGTCTATATTAAAATTTGATCTTTACTGATTTTGTTCTTCAAATATTTATACAAACAAATATTAGTTATTAACGAATAATCCACAATGTTTTTCTTTCTAGGTTTACAGTTAATTAATGCTAAAAGTTTTTTTGAAGAATATAAGAAAGGTGACAAACATGCTCACGAAAATGGCCATCACTTGGACTAGTTATTGAACATACGGTACACATAGTAAATGAACTGCTGCAACCAGACTACTCATTCAGCAATGTTGCGTAACACGAGTGACCTCTTCCTTATTCACATTATTATTTGCAGTAGAAAACGGATTGTACTATAAGATAGTTGACCTTCAGAATTATTGAACCTTTATGAACAACAATAACAGTGCAGTCAAAGAAACCCAGATAGCTTATTATTTTGCTCGTATTTAGCATTCGGATTGATATTGAATTGCAAGACTTGCCATACATCGTGAGAATACAACAAGACTACAGCAATAGGTCATTGGAACTTTATGAACATCTTCTTGCACTGTAATTGTGCTTCAAGTTTATTCCAAATTGTGCAGCTTCTTCTTCTTTTCTAGCAATTGTAAGCTAACTTTGCTGCAGTTTAGCAGCATTTCTATGTTAAACTGACCTTTTACTGCATAATTGCATAAGGCACATACGATTTTTTCAGCAATTTCAGAAGAATTGATTAGTCATGTTACTGCTATTTTGTATTGTTACAATAACTATGTAGGAAGTAATAGTCACCGTTTGGTTGTTTGTAACACGGATTCTTCTCTATAGCGTTTTAATTCAGTTAAAACATTACATACAAATATGACAAGCACAGCGCTATACAAGGTGAAAGTACATGTATATCGCTAGTCAACCAATAGGAACCGATTATCTAATCCGACAATGTTTGCCAGCACGTTACATAGCACACTCTTCCGAAACTGAACTTTGAAACTTTACCCCAGCCATCATAGTCGCAAAATCTTTAGCTTACGAATTTCCAGTTCGTCAAACACCTGGATTTTTTTTTCAATCGTAAGAAAGTTCTTCAAAATCAACCTGCTTTCAAAAATGCCCTGACGCACCATATCTCTAGCCTTTTGTGCAGAAGGAAATATGTATCTGATTTTCAATTGGCAAAAGAAAGGATGCCAACAGTTCATACATTGATGGCGAAATGTAACTGAACTTAAAATATACACTTTTAAAGTTCAGGGTTATAAACTTATCCTATTTTAACAACAACGTGATTTATATCTAAAACATATTTGATTTACGGAACGATTATATTTATATGTGTGATTGCATACCACATGGGAGCAAAATGCATGCATTTAAGCGAACCTTTACGTATTTTTATTAGTAAAAGGACCTACATGGCCCGGTCAGGACAACGATTACACTTATCTCCTGATCACATACGAAAATAGCGTTATTCGTGCTTATCTCGACCTTCATTTACTCAAGAAAATGTATGGGAATTTCCTGCTTCTTTTGGAGATAAACTTGCGCATCCTAAATATAGCACTGAAATGAAGGATTAGTTTATCTTCGATAATCTGCATATTTCCCCTTATTTTGATATCAGGGATCTTATGATGTGTTGTTCGTAATGCGTTGTTCTTATATGAATCAAATATATATATATATATATTTTTCATTCCTTTTAAAACAAACCGTATCCATACGCATTAAAATGCAATTTATATTTTTTTAAGATATCATCAATATGGTACGAAGTGGGAAGGAGCCAGAGAATGTGAACATAGGAGACAATCAAAGTAAAAGAGAGCGAAATTATACCAAATGTAACTGCCCTATGTCTTGTATTCAACCAACTGTGAAGTATGTTCATACAGACAAGTAAGGATTTTTTCTCTTGAATCATAAAGTTACTCTTGGTAATTGAAATACATATTTTCTTCTTTTCTAATTAATATAGATACTTCACAGACGAATTACATTAAATTTTAAATTCCAAACCTTGTTTAATAACAATCAATTATCACTTTATTTCCGAATGTTTCTAAATTGTGTTCAATATTAAGTGTAGGTATTTAGCGAGTTCATGTTCTATCTCATTTCATTATAGAAAATGTATTAAACCCTATAAAACATGAAACACATAAGACAATCTGTAAGCATCTCCTTAACAATCTATAGTAAATGCGAAAACAATTATTTTGTGAAATCTATAAAATGTAAATATTAAAGAATAATATTTCCATCGATAAAAATTCAATATAGTTTCCAAATGCAATCGGTCCAATTACAGAATGGTAAAAAATAAACAACTTTCGATAAACTGTAACGTATAATAAAAAGAAGGAATATTTTGCTCGGGGACGAATTCTATTAGTAGGAGCTATTGTATAATCCAAACACGATGTCAGTGACTATAAATAAACTACAAACATTATATTCTCCATGTCCTCTTTTACTAAAATGTGCAAGTAAAGTCTAACGTAAATGATGGACGCTCAGGATAATATCTCCTGTTGGGATGTAAGATGTGCCCACTTAATTAAAAAAAAATCAACAACAATCAAAAATATTCTGAATGTTTCACTGGATA
>JAGDQP010074832.1:0-10227 GCA_022664845.1 Lepisma saccharinum | reverse complement strand
TTTTTCCCCAAAGTCCACCTAAGTCCTTAAAAGTATTAATTCCAAACTCTCCATAAGTCACGTCGGCATTCTTTGACTACATTGAAAGTGTCACCTTTGGTTGCTACTAAATCTCTGATTGTTGTTTATTGTTAAACTCCTACTCAGCTGTTTTTGAAGTCTCACAAATGCTTCGACTGTTCCAAGTGTAAACTGTGTAAGTCATGAGAAGAGAGTACATGTAAAGAGGCTGTTAAAATTTCTAGGTCTCAGTGATGACGATCGAGCATTCTATGCACTAAGTAGTGAAAGCGCAGAAATTGATGAACTCTTTTTACGAAGATTTTGAAGAACTTTTCGTATAATGAATACTGTTGTAAGAAGCTTCAGGTCATAAAGACATACTTTTTGTTCATTGTTACATGGGGTGGGAACATTGTTGTTGACAATAAAATTGTGTTGTTTGCAATTATTTTTAAAAGAGATCAGTTATAAAGTAATATATTTAAAAAATTGTATAGTGGTTTTCTGTATGCTGTTCTTTTAAAGTATTTTTGCAATGTAACGTAATAAACAATAAATAATAAATGTTAGTAAATAATAAATTATAAAATTAATAATGCATTATAAGCATTTTTCGATGCGATATTTATGTTCATTATTGTGCAGTTGATTTTGTAAAATAATATGACTTAAGTGGTAAATTTTTTTTTTTTTTTTTTTTTTACTTTTTGGTAAGTTTTTTGTATAATCATACACAGCAATTACCGCTGAAATATGTTCCATTAAAGGAGGAACTATAGCAATATTAGTTTTTCGTTTCTTCTGTAAAATTACAAAAAATGACTTAAGTGGTGTTTGGAAACGAGTTCCTCAGTTGTTTATCTTAAAAAGTAGTGTTTAACGCCCTGCACTTAACCGCCTCATTAAATGAACGTTAGGAAGTATTTTGTTTTTTCACATCTATTATTTAAATAATTTTTAGCTTTAAAGTATTAATCACAAGTTATCAAAGTTTGGTGTGTAAATTTCAAACAAAATATAAATTTAATTCAAAAGTACAGTCCCAAAAACAAAACAAACAAACAAAAAAAAAAAAAAATAGTCCTTCTCAGGCTTAACATCATTCGTAAAGCGCTATGTAAATGAGTTTTCTAAAATCGTAAAATCCCTCCAAAATTATTAAAGCAATCTAATTTTTTTTTTTTAAGAAACAAAGCAGCGAAAGGCGTTTAAAAATGTTAAATCAAGAATCGTCAATGCGCCAACACTAATAAATTACCACCCTAAAAAGGGCTCTGTATGTTTTTACTAATGCCTATTAAAAAGATGTAACTAAAGTTTTTAAACAACGTGTTTCTTTTTTTTTAAAAAAAAACACACACTAATACCTATTACATATTGCTCAAAAAAGTTAGTCCATCAAAACAGTTAGTTTTCAGCATAGCAACTAAAAGTGTTAACTATGTTACTCGCAATCCGTTTGTCATTTTAGGGGCTTAGGATTGACTGCCTTACGTGCAACTGTGTTACTAAATTAATATAAAATAACGTTAATATAATATTAATAACGTTAACATTAATAATTTTTAAGTATAAATTAAAAACGTTTCTAAATTAATATACAGTATTGTATTATTATTATTATTATTATTTTTTGTTTGGCAACTTTAAAGTTACATTAACTTTTGTTTTGACAAATAATAGTTGCTTTGTTTTAATGTTTCTTAAAAAAATGTTTCTTTCTCAATATTAAAATTAACTTTAATTCATTATCCGTTTTATCCATTATTTTATAGCTTTAGCTATTCCAATAACAGTATTTAAATATAATGGTTATCGTAGAAACATGGAAAGCAGAAAATATCGCATCTAGCACATCTGATAAAAGATGAGTTTTTACAAGAACCAGGTTTTTCAAAGTATCTGTTGGGAAACACACGTGATTTACATTCACGAAAACATTATTATATGCATAATGTTTGTAAATTATTAAAGGGAATTCTATGTATAAACATTTTAATACATAAACAACTTCATATGACCTACACCGAATATTTCAAAGCAGATTTTCTCTGCAACGGCAAAGAAGGGTATCATAGTGTTTTGCGAAATTAATTAACACTCAGGTCATGAGCTTTTATTACTAAAAATCATGAATCGAAAATAAATTTTACAATTGTCAGACCCTCCTTGTGAGTTAGAACTTTTGTCCTACAAACTACCTTCCACTATCCTTTTCCCCAACCATATCCCTGCCTAAGCCTGACTGTCATAAATGAAAATTCAATTCTAAATCCATTAAACAGGTTGATCCGAAGTCAATAGTTACGAAAGAATGGCAAATAAAGTAGTTCGAAAATGTTTATAGTACGAAAGATATCACAATGAGTGCGGAATTTAATCGCGTTTATATTTTAGTAAGCTGAAGTGTATGGATCAATAGCCTCATGCATCTTTAGTTTGGCATATTATTAACTAATCTGGCATAAATTGGTTAGTAATGTTACAAGAGAAAGTAATAAGACTCGTGTATGGATTTATATTTGACTACAATTTTATTCATAAACTCGAGGTATTACAACTGTATTTAATTATAAACATTTTTAGGCTTTTCATGCTATTATTATTGAACTGTAGAGTATTAACACTGAATTTAATTACAGAAAATTCAGTAAAATTTTGATGTAGCAAATTATGAAATGTGGTGGCTTATATATTTTTAAAGTTATTTAAAAAGGACGATTTTCATGACAATAATGTAAGATCAAAACGTGCAATACAGCTTACAAGCTGGTCTGAGCCATAGTTGCCTGAAGGACATAAATGGAATTAGTTAAAATTCTACATACTATAAGCATTAATCATATTTTCTACAGGCCATGTATAAATGATATTCTCCTGGAGACTCTACATACCTGGTCAAATTAAAGCAGTTGTAATGTATATAGTAAAAAAAAAAAAGAAAAAAAAAAGCATAATGCAAGTTATTACGAAAATATTATATTTTCTATCTTTTTCTGCATGTCTCTCTGTTTAATATTAGAAGTTTAGTAATTTTCTGCTTTTAGTGTGTCATACTTGGAGAACATTCACTATCCTGCCCCTATATGTGAGTAGTTACTTCTTGAAAATCCTGAAATAAATAAATGAGAATATTATACTCCTAACATACGCAGTGTGGAGGTTATCTGTTACCATGAAAAATCTGAACTTTATTTTTTTTCACCCCAGAACTTCTGTAGAAATTCGAATTTTATTTAAAGCCTTTAGGCAACTTCGGCTCAAGCCGTATGGTGGAAGAATTGGTGGAATGAAGAAAGTTGAAGAAAACGGGAGAATCCCGAGAAGACCCACTAACATGGTGTTTGTCCACCACAGAGCCTTCATGGCATTAGCTGGGAACGAACCAAGGACTCTAAATCATCAACATTAACACTTCCACGGAGTCCTACTGCCCTGCCTTCTGTGGAAATTATTCGTTCAAATGTAATGAAGAACTTGAAAGTGGGTCGTTGTCGTAAATCTTCATATGATCCTCCGTCAAATTCTTTCAGCACTGAATGTAAATTCTTTTCCGTGTTCTGGTTTAGTTCTGTATACATATTTAGTCGGAACAACTCGTTAGCCCATGGTTCATGCTAAGACATGCATATGTTCACAATTCACTTTCCCTTCTCAATTCTACTTGAAATTGAACTTGCTCAAGCACTTTATTCGCAGTCGGGAATTCTTCTTCTTACTCAGTGACAACAGGCGACTTTTGGGGCTATACGGCGATAATTTTCACTCTCTTCTATAACAAACAAAACGCTAAATCCTAGCGGCCGCTCATCTTGACTGAGACTTTCCAGATTTTTTTTTCGTCAGTCACACCGGGAAATGGTGGAATGGCTCCTTCAAATTTGATCCTAGCCGACTTCCATCATCATCGCAGCTCTATTCTGACTAGAACCAGAAGTTGCCTAAAGGCCATAAATCAATACAAATTGAAATAAAAGCAATGAACACACTGTATGAAATTATGTTCTCGACAAACATTTAGCCTAAATCAGTCACAACTATTGAGCGATAACTGCTCTGAGCGGCACCTGAAGAAAGGGATAGGGAAGGTAGGTTCGGGGCTAGCTACCATCTCGACATTCGCCTAGAGAACGGTGGGGGAACCTGCCAGTGGCAAGCAGCAAGACCCTATCTGATCGTAGTAGTTTGAATTCTGCTATGGTGGCCTCTGCAAATGTCTTGTATCTTTCTTCGATTATACTTGGAGTTATGTTCGTTGTGCTCCAAACCACAAGAATGCTTATGCCAATGTGTGTTTCGGCAGAAATTTTGTGTATAGTAATTTACTTATAGTTTGTTCTTACATGTGAACATTGTCCATTTGTTTTCATTTGAGTTCGTAGTAGGGATGCTCAAATTCAAGTAAAGAGTACGCACCTATATAGGCATTTGAGTGAATTATTATTAACGTTCTAAACGAACTGGTTAGCTAAGTGGTAAAGTAGGATCTGAACCACTGCGTTCAGTTGATCTGGCGGGATTTGAACCCGTGACCATGCGCACAGAAAACGAGCGCTCTAACCTGTAGGGCACCCCGAGGTCATGGGCGTTTGAATTTAACTCTAGTATAATAAAATAAACTCTATTGCTAAGAAATCTGTGAAAATGTAGCCGTAGACCTGAAATTTCCAACACCAGTGTTTGTTTATATTTCTTATTTTATCTAGTGACGTCATAGCGTTATGCAGAACAGTCTACCTGAACTCCCATCACCTGTTCAGTTCCTTTAACTGTCTTTTGACTACTTCCTGTAGTAATTTTAACATAGTGTGGTTCCTTACTATGGCAGTGTTAACATAATGTGATTTCTTACAGCAGTTTTAACATTATGGGACTCTTTCTTGAAGTAGTTTTAATGTAACTTGTTCCTGTGGTAGTTTTAATGTGACTCCTTCGTGTGGTAGGTTTAACATAATGTGACTCCTTCCTATGGTATAATATACTTCGTCTGTATATTAATTTAATTAATTTACTTTGAAAAGTAAAATGAATTTCTTTGACAGCTATGGTTACGACAAAGATTGCTCTTCTATCAATTAAACTGAAATTATTCAGTATATAGCAAACTAAGTAAAGCAATTTGATATTTTCATTAGATGGCCATGAACAACTATACTACGTTTTCAGAAAGCATTGTTATTCAACACCATAACATTAACTAAGTATGACGCAGCAAGAATATAAAAAAGGCTATTTATTACAAAATAACTCAATATCGGAGAATTCAGAAGTCGTTCTAACATTTCTTATATGAGAGAAATACTACCTTTGCTTTCATCTGGATAATTAATCTATTCTGAAGTATTTCTGCATACAAATATCAACTTAATTGTATTTCCAAATACTAATAAAGTATTACGCTTCATTTTTGTATGTTCAGAATCTTCAAAACACGGATTGGAATCTACATTCAGACCCTTTGTATAATCAAGTTCATTTTTATTTCAGTATGTCAAACGTCTAATGTATCCAAGCTAAACAAAGTAACATTTTGGACCCTACTACCAAATATAATTCTTTTGTTCAAAATCGGTCACTGTTCAGATTATAAATCTGATATCGTAATTGTTATGTATTTTATAGTTCATATCAGTTCACCTCTTTTGTCTTGAAAGGAATCATACTTCGCATCAAAGTTCACAATTAACATAAAGTATTTTACTTGTGTTCCACTAAAATGTATTTGTTCCTTTATGTCATTTGTCTAAGTAAGTTCCAAAATTTTATCATCCTTGAAGCTTGAAAAATTATATCATTTCCGAATTAACAACACATTTATCTGTTCAATTTCCTTTCACAACATAAATTATACAATAGACAAAGAAACAACTTGAATTAATAATAATTACACAATTAAATGATAAAATTGCCTCAAACATAAACAATAGCGTTAGTAATATATAATTATTTATCTTGGTGACATGGTATACATACTGAACTTATTCTGCAATGATTATGTTGTTGTAGAAAAGCAAGTTCTTGTTTATAATATTTCTGTAGAGTATCATTAAGTTCTTCTACACTAAGACCTTCTTTTTGTTCACTCAAATTAGTCATTTCAATCTCTTGTTCAATGTCAGTTTTCCAATAATAAATTTCCAAACATATTGTCTTCTTCAACATTTTCCATAAGAAGTTTTTCACTTATTCGAACTTGATTTTTACAATTTTCTGTTGCTATTAGATTAGTTTGTTTTTAATTTTTTTCTGACTCACATTTGTATATGTTAGATTACTGGATAATGTTATTGACTTCTTCTTCTGTTCTTCCTCCTGCTTTTTCTGAATAAAAGCATCCTGAATAATACTAGATTGATCAGTCAAATATATTCTATTAACAGATAAGATAAAATGAATTATATAGGCGGTAACAGCACTATGACTTACGCCCGTCCCGATACGGGGCAAGACCCTTATATTCTATTAACAAAGTCTGAGTCGTCTGTTGGTATTTGATCTATTTGCATGGGTTTTAGTTGATTCTCTGTTAATATTTTTGACATTGATTGTAGATCATTTTCTATTTTGATTTGCCATTTGCTTAAGAGTTATTATAGTCCACCACTTGTGCTTTATGTTATGCTCTATCATTTTTACTTTATCTGAGGTAGGCACATTCTTACGGTATCTACTTCTATCAATGTTTTCTGTGTCCATTTCGTTGTTGACACATTTGTGATATTAACATGATTTATTATATTTTCCTTCCAATTGGGAAAAAAATAGACAATTCCCTGTCTCCCTAGTATGATTAATGGGAGTGAGTACTTACATACGAAGAATGTTATATTTTTGATTTCATTCTTGTAGGCACATGGTACTATTACTTTATGTAATATAGGTATTTTACCTACTAATACAGAACGTAAATATGTGTTAATAGGTAATTCAATGGTATTTAGATCTAATGCTTTTGATGTAGCCATTGCTCCAGAGTCTAATAACACTTCTACCAACTTGCCTTGCACTGCCAATGTAATTATCAATTTATCTGTTGTTGATTTGTTGGTGTTTTCTACGATGTTGCCCACCCAAATATCATCAATTGATATGCCAACTTCGGTAGATGAATTTGGTTCACTGTTATTGGTCTCGGTGTTAACATCCACTGAACTTATTTTCTTTTGTTGATTTTGGCGTTTTCTGGAAAAAAACATTGAGAAGAAAAATGATTTTGTTTCTTGCAGAAACTACATTGCTTACCATATGCAGGATATTTATTGTATAGATGTATATACCCACAAGACGTGCAATCGCGTATTTGATTTTGGAATTTTCTAGGATCTCTATCAGATTTCGTATTACGAGTATTTATGTTCTGGTTTCGGTTAGATATTGTATGAATCTGACTTGACTTTAATGTGGTGTTTATCATTCGGATTTGTGACTCTGCAGTCTCAAATTGCAAGGCTAGATTCATTGATTTTTCAAATGACAACTCATCCTTTGTGCAAGAGCCGTTTCCGTAGAGCATCTATTACATCCAGTACCAGTTGATCTTTTAATGCTTCATATTGAAAGTTACCAAACTTACATTCGGCAGCTTGAGTTTTTAACTGGTCAATATAGTCACGTATTGGTTGGCTTAATTGTTGAACTAACTGCTAAAAAGTATAGCGTTCGGTTGTGACATTTGTTGGTTTGATATAAAGTTGCTTAAGCAAAGGTTCTAATTGGATGAATGACACTTTTATAAGTTCGTGTGGTCGTACATGTTCTTTTAATTTTGAATAAATTTCTGAAGGTAATAATTGTTGCCTTTTTCTAGTTTGATATCTTGCGAGGTCACAGTGAATATTGGATCTTTCAATATAATTTTCAATTGACTCTCAATTCGTCATATGTATAGAAAGTGAGTTTTGATTCAGCCATATTTGTTTTCTATAATTCCTATATCTTAACTCTTCGATCGCTAGATTAATATACTTCATCTGTATATTAATTTAATTAATTTACTTTGAAAAGTAAAATGAATATCTTTGACAGCTATGGTTAAGACAAAGATTGCTTTTGTATCAATTAAACTGAAATTACCCAGTATATTGCAAACTAAGTAAAGCAATTTGATATCTTCATTAGATGGCCATGACCAACTACTACCTTTCAGATTCAGAAGTCGTTCTAACATTTCTTATGCGAGAAATACTACCTGTGTTCGCATCTGGATAATTAATCTATTCAGAAGTATATTATTATTCTATTCAGATAATGTATGCAGAATCTATTCTATTCTGCTTACATTGCAACTTAATTGTATTTCCAAATATTATTAAAGAATTACGCTTCATTTCTGTATGTCCAGAATCTTCAAAACACGGATTGGAATTTACATTCAAACCCTTCTTATAATCAAGTCCATTTTTATTTCAGTATGTCAAACGTCTAATGTATCCAAGCTAAACAAAGTAACATTTTGGACCCTACTACCAAATATAATTCTTTTGTCTAAAATCAGTCATTGTTCAGATTATAAATCTGATATCGTAATTATGTATTTTATAGTTAATATTATGGTAGTTTTAATGTAAGTTTTTATCTATTGGAACCCGGTGCACCTGAGAAAGCTTGATTGGAGCGAGTAAACTTTCGTAAAGCCTTTTCTTTTTAACAACGTGTTTCAGTAAACCTTTTCTGTATTTTTAATTGTTTTTCATTTTCTTAAAAGTAACAGAAACCTGGAAAACATTTTGAATTTTTATAAAATGCAATGTAATCATTCCTCTTAAATAAGTCAGGCAAATGTTGGGATGGTACCTTCAACATAGGCGCTGACCGACAACTTCTCGAATCCTTTTGCTACCCCTATCCCGGCATGAGCCTTAAATGCCTTAAGGCTATAAATAAAATTCAAAGTTCTGGAATACGCCGTTAGATCGCTTAAGTAATCTGTATAAAATTTGTATACATAGTCAACCAGTTGCTAAGTCTCATACAGAAATCTTTTAATATTGCCAGAATTTAGTTATTTTTATTAAAATATATGTGAAATCAGATAACAGGCTGCTACTACTACATATTGGGAACTACAGGCTGCATATTGACAATCAGAAATTTACTTACAGCACTTTATTTTTTAGCATATAGGATCAAATTCAAATGTTTATATTTCTCACTAGATCCTAAATTTTTATCACTCTGGGTAACGCATATAAAACTGCATGACTGATATCAAAATAATCTGCATTCGAATCGAGAATAGTTAGAGAAACACTTTGTAGTTTCAAAGAAACCTACGTAGCGGTTGTGTCCAGTAATGAAAAAAACCTCAGTTGGAACACAATTTTTAAAAAGTGGGCGTAGCTGAGCACACAACACGCTCGTATCTAATCCTACCTAAAGCATTGATTGCTATTTCATGCTACATCAAATCAGCAAATAATGAGATTTGAAGAGCAGTTAGAATAGAATAGAAATTTATTTATCTGTGTAGTTCTTACAGGTCGTGACCTGTGATACATAAGAATTGTCAATGTCTCTCTCGACGGAACATGATGATATTTCATTTTAAAATTGAATACAATTTACACCACTTTAAATTATTACCTATTTACATATTGCATAATGAGTCATCACTCAAATTGACAGCATAATAACCAACATACTGAATAGCTTAGATTTAAATTTATTAATATTGTCAATACTCTTCAGGTAATGGGGTAGTTTATTATACAATCTAGTACATGAAGAGTATACACTAGAATGAGTAATTGCGAAATTTTTGTCTTTCCACAAATATGTTCCTTTTTTGTCGTGTATGGTGTGACTATTTTCCTTTGTAAGTATTACGCTCTTATAAATACATAGGCATGGAACTGTTACTTTACATGATAACCTCGGGCTCATGTTAAAAATACTTCTAACAACCTATTTTTAGGTAGATTTCGAAGAAAAATATACCTATTCAGATCGGTACGATATCTAAGTATATATACAGGGGTTGGAAATAAGTGTGAAAATCATACCTAGTATGGTGTGGGGCCTCCTTTTGCGTCCAAAACAGCTTGGATCCGACGTGGAATGGACGTATACAGCTCCTGAATCGTGGTGTGTGTGGAATGGTGTAGCATTCTTCCTCCAAAACATGCTCCAGTTCCTTAAGGGATGATGGTGGAGGGTAATGAGACCGAACACGCCTTTCTAACACACCACGATTCAGGAGCTGTATACGTCCATTCCACGTCGGAT
>JAGDQP010074829.1:0-10228 GCA_022664845.1 Lepisma saccharinum | reverse complement strand
GGTTGTCGCGTGGTTCTTGAGAAAGGGAAGGTACACATGTGACAATTCTAAGTGTAGGTGAGAAGAAACAACAGAAGAACAAACCTTGGTTTGATGAAGAATGCTTTAAGCTTCATGATGAACGAAAAGAAGCAAGGTAACGATGTCTAAGTAATAAAAGCGAAGCAAATACCAACCACTACAGTAACACGAATCGAAACGCCACACTCGGGTTCACAAACAAAGAGCGAGAATATCTGACGCAAAAGATTCAGGAGATAGAGAAAAACGGGAAGACAAATAACATACGAGATCAATACAAAGAGGTAAACTCGTTAAGAAAAGGTTACCAGCTGAGGTTAGGAATGATCAGAAATGAACGTGGAGATCTTCAGGCGGATCCGACTAAAATAGTCGATGTGTAGAAAAGTTATTTCGACAAACTTCTTAATGTACACAATGGGGAACAAACAGAGGAATTTGAAATCCATACCGCAGAACCGTGGATTCCCAAACCTAGCGAGATCGAAATGTCGGTAAAGAAATTGAAAATTTTAAAATCACCAAGAATAGACAATATTCCAGCCGGAATTATTAAAGCAGGAGGAACAGCACTAATCAAGGAACTACATAAATTGATAAGTGCTATATGGAGAAAGGAATCGAAAACCTCAATAATAGTTCCGATTTACAAAAAAGGCGAAAAAACGGACTGTAATAATTACCGCGGAATCTCGTTACTTCCAACCTGTTACAAGGTATGAAATAATTGGAGATCACCAATGCGGATTTAGAAGAAATAGATCCACCTTAAACCAGATTTTCGCCTTGAGACAAATATTGAAGAAGAAATGGGAATACAGTGGAACGGTTCATCAGCTATTCATTGATTTTAAGAAAGCATATGATTCTATCAAAAGGGAAAAATTATACAGTTTCCTGATACGATTTGGAATTCCGAAAAAACTTGTTCATCTAGTGAAGATGTGTCTCAGCGACCCCACAAGCAGAGTACGGATAGGTAATATGTCAGATAGTTTGAAGATTCGCAACGGATTGAAACAAGTCGATGCCTTGTCACCAGTACTGTTTAACTTTGCGTTAGAATATGCGATTTTAAAAATCAATGGGGACAAAAAGGGACTATCATTGAGTGGTTTGAATCAGCTGTTTGTATACGCAGATGATGTAGATTTATTAGGGGACGATATAGATGCACTACAAAACAACACCGATGCCTTAGTAGAAGCGTGCGATAGGTCTACAGGTAAACATAGATAAAACAAAATACATAAGCCGAAACACGGGGAATGAAGGAAATAAAAACATAAGAATTAGGGATGAAGTCATAGAGAAAGTATACAAATTTAAATACATGGGAGCATACATAAGAAGCAAAAATGAGGTCACGGAAGAAATAAATAGTCGCTTAGTATCGGTCAACGCATATTTCTATTCAATCCAAAAACTTCTAGCATCGCGATTAATATCAAGGAAATTGAAATTGAAAATATAGAGAACGGTTATTCTGCCGGTAATACTTTATGGTTGCGAAAGTTGGAATACGACCCTGGCAGATGAATATAAATTATGTGTATTTGAAAATAAGATTTTAAGAAAGATATACGGGACGAGATGACTGGAGAGTGGAGAAGACTGCGTAATGAAGAACTCCACGGACTGTACGATTCACCAGATATTGTAAAAATAATGAAATCGCGACGACTAAGGTGGGCAGGCCATGTAGCTCGGATGGGGGCAAAACGGTTATATTCTATCCTGGTTGGAGGGCCATTGGGAAGACCGAGACGTCGTTGGGAGGACAATATTAGAAGAGATCTTCGAGAAGTAGGTGTTCGTGATGAAAATTGGCTTGATATTGCCCAGGATAGAATCCAATGGCAAACGTTTGTTACTGCGGCGATGAACTTGCGAGTTCCATAAGCCATAGAGTTAGTTATTTAGGAACTATAGTACTGTAGGGTTCCATATTTGACACAGATTGAATATTTCGTTCTTTACAAGATACTGCCCAATTACCTTATTTTGCGCGTGTGAATACCAGGTGCGTAAATATGAAACCGGAATTTATATACAGAAAAGACACAGTGATTGGATGACAATGCTAAGAACTATTTTATTCGAAGTATTGGCCATGGCTAGCGATACATATTTTTTCATCGTTCCGGCAATGTGTGGATGCCAGACCAAAAAACTGTGCCTCTTGTGCTGCAAACCAGTCATCAAGCCATTTTCGAAGGATGTGAGGCGCTGGTCAGCAAGTACGTGTCCCATGGATGCAAATAAGTGAAAATCGGAAGGCGCTAAGTCTGGTGAGTAAGCCGCATGCGGAGGGATTTCCCAGCCAAACGTCGCAATCGTTTCCTTGATCGGTTTTGCTGTGTGGGTGATGAAATAATGCGCTGTATTACGATTAATAATACTTAAAATATTTACGTAAACATCAAATGAAAAAAAAAAATTAGGTACGACTCTTCTGACGACCTTTCTAAATTTTAAACAGACAGAAATCGTGAATGCCAATCAGGGGTAAAATTTTTGAATTAAATGTGCACTTAGGTTTAAAAAATGGCCAATGGATACACTTTCTAAGTTCGATATATAGCACAACATAACAGAATCAAATCTCTATTCGACAGAGATTTAAAATAAATATTCCATGCACTGTGCTTTCCACATGTACACTGTATTAACTCAGTTTTGGCATATTGTAGATCTTTGTGACGTTGAAAAGTTTCCCATCGGCCATTTTTTAAGAATCTGAGGTTAAATATACTTTATATCACCTTATCCCATAAGTATTGTCGTATTTTTGCACTGTGAGGAAAAGAACTATAACTTACCTGAACACTCCGTTTGTCAGGAAAATAGCCTCCAGCACTACTACCTGTCAAACAATCAATCACCCGCTGAAAGAAGTCACCGGTTTTGGAGGCAAAGAATCGGGTCACTGTTCGTCACACGTCATCCTCATTTAGCAGTGTTTTCCCGGAAAGGTCGCTTTGCAGACTGCGAAAAAGACAGTAGTCTGTTGGTTGGTGCAAGATCTGGTGAAAACGCCGGGTGGAGGAGTTTTTCCCATCCACGTTCCTCGATTTTATGTTAGCACAGGTCCTTCTTGCCGTTATCAACGTAGATGAGCACACCGTTGCCATTAAACAGAGCAGGACGTTTAGTCCGTAGGCGTTCAAGCTGCTGATAGTAGACATGCGTTGATGGTCTGGTTACGTGACAAGAGCTCAAAATGGATTATCCCATGGATAGTCCACCAAACACTCAACATCACTTTACAGGGGAGGAGATCCTGTTTTGGCAAAGTTCCTGCGCTCCTCCTTAGGTACCTTTTGCCGTTTGCGTGTAATGTTATGGTAGAGAACCCATTTTTCATCCCTTGTTACCATTCTGTCCAGAAATAGCTCACGCCTGTGGCAGGTGAGCAGGGAACTGTAGATATCAGCTTACTGCTGCTTCTGTTGAGGCGTTAACGTATGGGATATACATTTTCCGAGTTTCGACACGTATCCAAGGTCCTGCAGATGACGATGAACGGTCGAATGGGTGATATGGAGTTTGCTGGACAGTTCTGCAACAGTTTGCATTGGATTTGCTTCCACTGCACCTCGCAGGGCATCTTTGTCCACCTGCAAAGGTGTCCCTTCTCGTGCCTTATCGGGGAGGCGGGTGTCCGTAGACCGAAATCTTTGGGAGCACCTCTGGCACTTTCGCGCATCCACAACGCCCTGACCATATACGGCATTGATGTTTCGTGCTACTGCACTGGTTGGATGTCCCTGGTGAAATTCATACAGCATGATATACGGATGTGGTCGCCCAACACTGCCATGTTCAAACACAAGCCACACTTCCAAAAGTGGAGTAGACCGTTCTCCTACACACTGTTGCACAATCAAGTGCCCTATATGACTCAGCTAAAGCACGTGCCGTCTGCTTCACTACTCGCGCGTGAGATGGCGTCATTGCAGCGATCATCGCACATATGGCATTACTTATGGGATAATCCGGTACTTTGTCTTAACACTTATTTAAAAGAAAAGCTATATTTCAGCAAGTGAAAGAAAGATGTTTCCATAACCACACATATTGTGAAAATAAGTATTTATCTTTTCGTAGTTTACATATGATCAAGTATTGGATTTTTTGAGAGACTAAAAAAAAGTTAATCGAGACAAAGAAGAAATAACGTAAGAAAAGCACTAAAAAAGAGAATTCAGCAAGAAGGGTGCTGGTTGCAGTTTCAGCGTTCCGTACTTCTAACTTACTAACAAGCAAGGTATACTTTTACGTAATGGGAAGAGAAATGTTAATGTGGAAGATAAAAATAACAGACTTGCACACATGGAATGGAATGGAGGAGTAAATGAGAGTCAACTGTGAATGCCTTTTCGTGGGTTCCACGCATTTGTTATCAAAGTATTCTTGACTTCATCGACTCAACATCCGCAATATCCACAGAGTATCGGATTTCTTTAAGTTTGAACCAGCGGGCGCTTGTTTGGACTATACTCAGATTTTCTGATTTATGTAGAAGAGCTGTTGTGGTATATGCGAGATAGCCAGCCTTTTCCTAGTCGTTTAGAAGTAGTTTACGGTTGAACCATTCAGAGCAAAACTAGTGAACTAGCTGAAACTGTCAAGAATGTGCAGAATAGTTTAAGAATGGTTGATTCGCGAAGCACACAACACTAGTCTGAAATATTTCAAATAATATTGAACGAACCGGAACGGTCCGTTGCCATTTCTGACGAGACGGAACAAGAAGGTTCCCGATATTCACGAACCGGAATAGCGTGCCGGTTTGCTCCCGTTCATTTCGAGCCCTGAATATAATGCATACAAGCCTACGTGAATGTTTGAACAATGTGATGCGCTTCGATTTGCTAGTCATTTTAATTTCATTCTACAGGATTGCCGTTTCAATTTATTTCTAACACAAAGGATCAAAATAATCCTTCCGCTTTGATCAGTATGATTACTTGTAGTCGCAGGTTTCTTAAATCCAGCAAAGAAGTAGCTAGTCAAAGTATAATTTTTATTTACAAAACAAATTATCAGAAATTTGACCCCACCCACATGACCTACATTTGCACGGTATTTAACACCGTATTAGACTGGAACCCTGACTTCATCCACCATTTCTTCCAGCGAGTCGCTAAGTGGAGAGAAGAACAAAGAGTGCGATTTCCTTTAATTTTTATATCAAGACAACAACTTTGACTGTTCACCCCCTGGGATTCAGTGGTTGGATTGACCATATTCTGGTATTGACACGGACTATCAGAGGAAGCTTCAATACGCATACTGTCCTTTGTTATTTGAGTGACTGCCGACTGGGGTCAACGCCCCGATCAACAACTAATCCTCCATAGCGAAAGTGTAGCCGCTAAGCAGCACCAACTGTAAATATTGCATTGTTCGTAATACCTTTCTCTCCACGTAGCATGCACAGACTTGAAACGTTTGACTTTATTCCAATTATTGTTTAACGAAAGTCAATAATTATTGAACTGCTTTAAAGAGTGCAATTAATCGGTCTGAGTCAGGTGCGGACCTAGCCTGGTCAGTGCAGGTCTCTAATATACGGTATTACAGTATTATGTTCCCACTTATCTGCCTGCTTCTCTACTGTACTACAGTGAAACTTTGATATATCGAATTCGTTGATAAATCGATGTTCTTCCATTCCCCTTGAACCTGCTATCACTCCCATGTGTATTTTTACCTATATATATCGAAGGACTGGTCAGGAAGCCCTCGATATTTCGAATTTTCATACTTGCTTGGCTTCGCGCCGCGCCTCTATATATCAAAGTTTTGATTGGAAAACCTCTATATATCGAAGTTGTTTTGATATCAAGTATGTAATGCTGCATTGTATTTAGACGAAACTCAGTTCGTTCTTTGAACGATAATCGTTCGTGTTGCAATCTACAACCCCACCATTATTTAACATAGATATTTTAAATATTAAAATACAGTGCCCTATAATTACATCAAATTAGTGATGAGAAATGCATCCAGTAACCGTTGTTTATGTTGTGAACCTCTGTATATCGCAGTCAGTTAGAAATCACCTTGGTAAATCGAACCTCGGTATATCGAAATCCTCGATAATTCGAAGTTTTCTCGTTCCCCTTGAGGCTCGATATATCGAGGTTCCATTCCACTGTATTTACGATTTTCTACATTTTCGAGAAACAGATTTTTGTCAGTAACTGTTCACATGGGAACAACTTGAACTTCATGCGTCACAACCAGCAACTGATAAATGAAGTAACAAAAAAGGTGTTCTTTAGTAATGTGTCTCCCTCCCCACTCTTTCTATTCTTTGGATGTAGTTGGTATGCACTTGTTTTTTGTTCCTTTAGAAAGAAACTGGCCGGAGGGAGAGAAAGTATCATTCAGGCTGAGAATCGAACATAGTCCTGTAAAACTGGGAGAAACTTTTTTTTTTTTTCTAGCGACGATTGTATGCATATCTTTCAAACTTTTATTAACTTAACCGTGTGATCACTTTTTTTTTATCGTTCTGCTACTGGAGCTTACAATGTGTGCTGAAGTTTCTCATTCTTATCCAACGATGACAACGTGAACTCAAAATAAGCGATAACTTGCTTCATGATCCGTCTTCCCACGGTCTGCAAGGTCAAGGGGTGGAGAACTGAAGAATGGGGTGTTGTGGATAAATAGTCCGATGACTAAATCATAGATATCAGTGCGTGCTACTCAAAAGTTAAATTGTTGTGCGGTTCTAAGATATTGGCGTGAAGGAATGTTGTTCGTTATGTATTGGAGTTTTTTACGTCAGTGATTTCTGTGCTTAATATTTCACCGGTAAAAGTAAATTTACATTAGTAGAAATTAGAATAGTGTAGCATATTCCTATGGAAATAACTGTTACCTCTGCAATTTCATCCGATTCGGTAGGTGATTTTGTGTGCTTTTGTGAGTAATTTCATTCTAATCTTCCAGTATTTCAAATTTTAATTACGTAGTGTGCGGGGAGATATTGATCGAATCTAAAGATACCACACCATTGGTTAAATTTGAATTTATTTATTATGATCTTTAGGCATCTCAGCCTCAGGGCACCACCACTGCTTAAATCTCTTTCTTGAAATTGATTTTTCTCCCAGGAACGTTTCAGAAGTGTGGCAGTCGAATTAATTACTGTATATTCAAACACTTAATATCTCCTGCACATTACAGTTGTTTAAAACACCAATAAAATTAACTAACAACATATATTACATAACAATTTTCATTTTTAACAGGTGTTGTACTGAACACGAACTTTGCACTGTAAAGCTAGAACTGTGAGATTTCGCGGTTTCAAGCTTTAAATAAATGACCTATTCAAACTCGAATATTTGATCATTCGGCAAATCACTCACTCCATCACTGGTTATTGTCTATTTAGCTCATGAAAGCCTGAGCAAACCGATGTAGTTCTGTTCGGTATCTTCGTGCATAAGAAAAAAAGAAACATGAGGGGAAGGAGGTACGAAAGTAATCGGAGTCAAATTTATACTCATATTTCATCGTTTTCTCAGTTATGCAATTGTACAGCTGTGTTAACCACTCGAACTTGCAGATACCGCAACCGACTCATAGTGTGGATGGAGGTGATACTCCTATTTATTTCCCATTACGATAGGACCTAGGACCTTCATAGGTCTATATGCACTTTTCGAAGTCCCCGTGTTCCGTTGCTTACTGTCGTGGATTTTGGAATGGCACTGAGGAGATAATAACGTCAGTGCTGCTACCGGTCATCGTAGCTGAGGTTTAGCAGGGTTTCCATAGTTTCAGCAGGTTAATGCCGAGACAGCATCTGAATTAAGGGTCTTGCCGCCACCTTCCCAATTTTTTTGCCTTGAACAGTAATTAGCGGCGGTTGAATGCAGCTGGTCTCTACGCCGGACGACTCGTAGTTTGTGTCCCCCTCAAGCCTTTGCAACGGGAGTCCCGCTTACGATGGAGTGAGGAACATCGGTATTGGACTATGGACCAATGGGGCCGAGTCGTGATACACTCTACAAAGTCTGGAGATAACAGGGTACCCGATACAATCCGCAGAACATAACGAAAAGGGACTGGTATGGTGGTGGTGATGTACTGTGTGTGCTGGCATAAGGGCACAACTTCGAATGCGGTGCTTCTTGGCAGCACAGAGATGTGCTGGACTCTTATGTGTGGCTGAGGTGGGTAGAGGTGTGGTTCCATCATTCATTTTATTTATTATAAAGCACGATACCATCGAGGAAACCTGGCGGAGGAGTTTCTTCAGAGGGTGGAACTTGCGAGTTCCATAAGCCACAGAGTTAGTTACTTAGTTTATGCAACCTTTAAATGCGGTCATTCAAACTGTAGCAAAAAAATGTAGTGTAAAATTGTCCCTTTCCCCAGACAGACAAAGAGCAAAAGATTTGTGCATAACATTATCGACATTCAACAAATATCTCTTGCAAGTATGATCGTATTTCCTTGCTACAGTAAAAATAAGGAAAGCGCATGTGTCATTCCAATATACTGGGTATTTATTTCAAACGAAGAAATCGGAAATACAAGTACATATCGTATATCATAAGCAGCATTTAAAATAAAATGTATCGAACATTTATTTTTACGGAGAAAACAATTTAAAAATGTTTAAAGTCAATAAGTGTGTAATATAAATAGAACATTATAATAAAAAAGTCCAATGACACCACTGGGACTCGAACTGCTGCCCAAATTATAAAGGCCCGAAATCTGACACGCTTATGATATGTGTGATATCTATTTTGTATTTAAATTCTTTACTTGCTAAAATGCTTTTTTGTTTGATTTTTTTATACCTACACTAGTATATCATGCAAACGCATAAAGTAACTCGCTCATGCCATGGTAGCGTACTGTATCTTCTTTGTGTACGTTTTATAATCCAAATATCGAATAGGAGAAATAGTTACTACCACCATAAACGTTATAATTCGCGAGCGAACATCCTGGAAATTGAGGAGGAAAGCAAGATTCGCCATACCCCTGGCAACCCTATGTGGGTTCCAGTGTTGCATCAGGGATAAAAAAGTCCCTCTAATGTTGCCAGCTTTTCCCTCTTTTGTTGTATCTTGTGAAAGCTTTGTGACATCGCTTCCATATCAATTCCATTGCATTTTTAGACCCTCGAAGAGTCTTCCTGGTTATTTTTGTGACTTATGTCAAGTGTACATTTTCTTGTGTAAATAGCGATCGTAAATTTTCCATTCTTTCGGCGCCTCGTTGTGTGCTTGGACAAGTGTCCCCCTCCCGTAGATATTAGGTTACCTGCGCACATTTTTTTTTATTTTCTGCTCCTTTTTCAAATTATTTTGGGCTGTCACTTGTCAATGACTCACCAGGTATGTGTATATATATATACAGATGCTTATCAGAATAATGGAAACACCTGAACGAAAGTGCAACTTACCAGATTAATATGGTGTCGGGCTACCTTTCGCCTTCAGAACAGCCTTGATGCGACGTGGGATGGAGGCATAGAGGTCGTGAATGGTAGCAAGTGGAATATTACACCATTCCTCGTGCAGGGCATCGGCCAGTTCTGTGAGAGAGGATGGAGGTGGAAATCGTCGCCGGAGTCGTGTTTCCAAGATGGACCACAGATGTTCAATTATGTTGAGATCTGGGGATTGGGCGGGCCAGGGGAGGTGTTGAACTTCATCCCGATGTTCCTCAAACCACGCTGCAACAACTCCTGCTGTGTGAATGGGTGCATTATCATCCTGGAATATGGCGTCATTGTCCGGGAACAACATCCGGACCATAGGATGCAAGTGGTCTCCTAAAATTGCGACATAATCGTTGGCAGTGATGCGTCCGCGAAGTGTGACCACAGGACCCAATGAAAACCATGATATTGCGGCCCACAGCATCACCGTGCCGCCGCCATGTTTCACAGTTGGGCGGAGACACTGCAGATCATACGCTTCTTTGGGCGTTCTCCACACATAAACACGGCCCGTGGTTTGGAATAGGGTGAATGGTGACTCATCCGACCATACCACACGTTTCCAGTCGTCAACGGTCCAAGTTGCATGGTCGCGGCACCATTTGCGGCGTGCTAAAGCGTTCTGGTCCCTGATGAGAGGTTTGGCCCGTGCAACACGACCCCGTAAGTTCATGTCATGTAATTCGCGGCGGACTGTGATTGTCGAAACAGGTTGGGGGA
>JAGDQP010074825.1:0-10228 GCA_022664845.1 Lepisma saccharinum | reverse complement strand
GGCAGGGCCGCGATCGCCAAACCTCTGGTCACAGCAGTAAATGCGAAGCGGCGTATCCAGTGGTGCAAGGACCACAAGGAGTGGACGCTTGATTAGTGGAAACACGTAATGTATTACGATGAATTGACCTTCACCTTGTTTCCAACAACCGGCTCGTGTTTACGTATGGAGAACACCGTCGCAGGCCTATGAAACAGACTGTCTGCGCCCAACTGTAAAGCATGGGGGTGGTTCTGTTACAGTATGGGCAGTGATATCGTGGTTTTCTGCAGGTCCCATCATAGCCCTGCATGGAATGATGAATGCTAAGGCGTATGAAGCCATTTTGGGGGACCAGGTTCTACCCATGGCCCACACATTGTTCCCGGATGGTGATGGCATCTACCAAGATGATTTGGCACCCTGCACGCTGCAAAAACGGTGCAATCATGGTTTGAGGAGCATGACCAGGAGCTATCACACCTCCCTGGGTCCCACAATCACCAGACCTGAACATCATTGAGCCATTGTGGTCTGTGTTAGAAAGGCGTGTTCGGTCTTATTACCCACCACCATCATCCCTTAAGGAACTGGAGCATGTTTTGGAGGAAGAATGGTACAACATTTCACACACCACGATTCAGGAGCTGTATTCGCCCATTCCACGTCGGATCCAAGCTGTTTTGGACGCAAAATGAGGCCCCACACCATACTAGGTATGATTTTCACACTTTTTCAAACGTTTTAGATTTTTTTGTCCAACCCCTGTATTTACTGTTGTCTTACAATAATAATATAAAAGTGTTGGAAGTTGTTTCGGGGACGAATAAGCACAGAAATTTATTTTGTTCTGCGAATTCTCATCCCCATGATTTCTCCCTGCTGATAGTCTTCTACTTCTGTTGACACTCTCCTATTACATCAGCCTCTGCTAGACTGATCCCGTAAAGACTGTAAAGCATGCGTGAAGAAGCCAAACTGTCTAAATTGTAATATAGATCTTTTATTACACCATTTACTTATAATATTTTTTTAAAAAATGGAAAGATTTTTACAATACTAACCGGTACCTTAGAAAAGATGGAGACAATATATATTTTATGGAAACAAACAAGTCGAAGCTCAGTCGCGGGACATCTCAACTATCTTCGTAGCGCTGGTAGTTCCTGATTTAAAGATTGTCGACAGACAAACATAGCGATTGTATAAGGCTTCCCAGTACTTGTTGCTGAAGCCTAAATGTTGTATAAAGTTTCCATGTAGGAACTTCTTAGATTAAGCAGAAGAAATTCTGCATAATCTATCACATAAATATACCTGTACAATTGATAAACACAGTATGGTTTTTATAAAAATCAAATGAGGAGGCGCGAGCGTCAAATTTGGATGATGATATGTCGTTGGTGAAGTTTCGCCGAGAACTCCCGAACAACAACTCAACCACTCTCGTAGCCTTAGTAGTTCCTGATTCGAAAGTTGTTGACAGACGGACATAGAGGGGAGATAACATTGTAATTGGAAGCCTTAGAAACAGTTAGGTTTTTTTTTTTTTTTTTTTACCTATTAAGCTTTGCTTTGCTATCATTTTTGGAATGATATTTTAATTTAATAACACGGCTTATTTGAAATACCAATGTGCTTATTTCAGTTTATAAGATTCGCAACACGCTATTTGAAAGTAGCCTGTAGGGGAATAGACCTCACCCATTTCTTTTTGTTTTAATGTATGGACATGCGGCTGTAACCCATACCTTTATATTGGTTCTTTTAATCAACCAAAATCAGTATTGTAAACTAATTTAATCGCGTGGCTGTGGAGTTCGGTAAATGCTATTTTCAATTTCTCAATTTCAAAAAAAGAGGCTAAATTTGCAGATTTAAGAAAAAAAAATAGTAAAGTTGACATTGATAAATGAGACTCCTACTGTTAATAGGAAAAATATGCATGAATGTGCACTTATTTTCAATTTCCTCTCACTGTTTGCTGTTTCCTTCGTTTCGTTCGTCCTGAGCCAAAGTTTTTGCAAAATTCTTCTTTTCGTTCGGAGTGATTATGGTAGTAGCCATCTACTGCGAAGATGATAATTACATGGCGTAGTACAAGTACATTGTCTGCGTTAATAAAGGAAAATTTTTAATTCAACACAGCTTAACAATGAATGACTAGAAAATGGGAACTTTGAATGTTGCTTTCTTTTCTTTTCTTTCTTTTTTTAAATTGTCTTTGCTTTATGCTCAGTAAATCGCTAGAATATCAAGGAAAATGTTTTTGCAGTTGATTTTGTTGCTACTTACTTCATTTAATGAAAATATTCGTCAGTTTAATAGCTGTATGACAGGAAAAGAAAGTCTTAAAATTGCTAAACAAACTCTTCACAAGGCATAAAACGATATACAGTGCCTGTCAAAACTTCCGGAACGGCTAAATATCTCGCTTAAAATGCGTTGTTCTGAAAACGTGCAAGTAAAAAGTTGCAGGATATGAACAGAACTATCGGATGCCCGTGTCAGTCAAAATGTATGCGGCCCTGTGTGTGCCCCACGGGGCCCAACTTTGATTTTTCAAATGAGAACCCCCCCCCCCCATTTATTATTCAAAATTCCTTATCGACGGAATAAACGAAATCAAAATCGGTACTGCTCAAAGCTGTAGGATGGGTCCCAGGCCCCACAGAACCGCAAACAGTATCAGCGTCTAAGAAGTGTCGAAAGGTCTGGACAGGTTAAATATCGCGGTTAGAAAGCGTTGTTCCGCAAAAGTGAAACTGAAGAGTTGCAGGAAATCAACAGAACGATTGGAAAGGTTTGCCAGCCAAAATGTGTGCGGTCCTGTGTGGGCCCCACGAACTTTGATTTTTCAAATGAGAACCCCCATTTATTATTCAAAAGTCGGTATCTACGGAAGCAACGAAATCAGAATCGGTACTGCTCAAAGCTGTAGGATGTGAGTCCCAGTCCCTAAAGGTCCGGAGAGAACATGAGAGTGAGAAGTGTTCTAAGCGCCGGAACGGCTAAATATCTCGGTTAGAATGCGTTTTTCTGAAAACGTGAAAGATACAAAGCTGCAGGAAATCAACATGATTATTGGACTGGTGGGAAAAGGAAAATGTTGAGGGAACCCCAGGGAACCGAACTGTCATTTTGCAAATGGAAGCCCCTCTACCAACAAGGTGGACGTGGACTATAAGCCATGGAGATGTTCTGCAAAATTGATTCGGAGTCGCGAAATCCTGTTGTGTCTAACATCTATAGAATTAGTGGTAATGAAAACCTACTGCAAAAGTAATTCAGAGGGCATCAACAGATTACGATTGTTTAGAAACCTACTCTCATTATTTGAATGGTAGGCACTCTGAATCATTGCAGAATTTATTTCTACTGCAAAAAAAAACATACACCCTATAAAAATACTTCACACAAAGTCACACTAGTGTTCATGGGTCTTATAGGGGAGAAGGCAATTGCAATTTTAGAACGCTTGTACAAAAACAACAACCGAGTATCGTTTATAACAGACTTGTAAACGTCTGGCGTTGTGTTGACGTGATGTGGCGTATGAGATAGTTGGCGCTTGGAGCAATACAGTAACCTACCAGATACAGAGTCACTGACGTTTGCTGCATAGTGTGTATCGTGCTGCGTGTGAGACGTTTCCACGAATAAGTGGGCACTATGCTAGCATTAGATTGGTGTTGAAGTAAGGTAGTAGTACATTCTAAGTGTTAAAATATCAAACTCGTTTATTCTACCTCTAAAGTGCAGTGCAAAAATATCGCGTTGAAAACTGTGCAACTATAAAACGTTTGTCAATATTATATCTGTATCCAGTTCTTAATAGGTACTCTATTTGCGTGTCGTGTTCCTCATCATTATTAGTGTTCCACTGATAGCCGTAGGCCCTTCAACGCAAGTGAAGCTTTCTCCATTCGTCCCGATCGTGCGCCTTTGTTTCTGTGGCAGCATTCGGGTTCTTCCTTCACGTTGTCAAGGTTCTGAATTCACTCAATTCCTCGTCCTCTTGTGTTCTGAACAGGTTCTTCCATTGCATTCTGTTATGCACAGTGAATTTAACCGAAAGAGACAGAGTCACTATTCTGATGATGAGAGGTTATGGTGATAGAGTCAGGTCGTACCAGGAAGTTGCAAACTTATTTAATGCTACATTTCCGGAACATCCTCCTATTTCAAAATCTACCGTTTATCGGACTGTTGATCGATTTGAACGCATGGGTTTTAATTAAGGATAAACCAAGATCAAGATGACCCAATAGTGCGACGAATCATGAGAAAGCTTTAGACGTTTTACAATCAGTTATTGAAACTCCACACACGCCACTCTCCAAACTTGCTGAAACACATACATGGCTTAAGTAGAAAATCCGTTCATAGGATATTGAAAAAGTACGATTACCATCCTTACAAAATGATCCTCGTGCAACAGTTGACAGAAGATGACTTTGATAGAAGGGTTGAGTTCTGTGATATAATGATCAACAGATTTGATGCTAATCGCCAATTCTTCTACTGGACCTGCTTTTCTGACGAAGCGACCTTGGAATTAAACGGTTGTGTACACAGCATAATATGCGATATTGGGCGGATGCAAATATACGCTGGTTTCGAGATTGTCGCACACAATATCCCGAGAAGGTAAATGTTTGGGCTGGAATATTGTGCAGCCATATTATAGGACCGTTTTTCATTGATGTAAACTTAACTGCAGAGAAATATTTTAACCTACTTCGAGGCGAAATAATACCAGCTATTCAGCATTTGGTAAGAGAAGCGTTTCCTAATATTTGGTTTCAACAAGATAGTGCTCCGGCACATTTTGGTTATAATGTTTGAAATTACCTCAATCACAAGGTTTGCCAATCAAGTGATTGGTAGGAGAGGTGCCATAGAATGGCCACCTAGATTGCCTGATCTATCTCCGCTTGACTTTTTCTACTGGGGATATCTAAAAAGCAAAGCGTATGAAAAGAAACCTGATAATATTGAACAACTGAAGGAGAGAATATTAAATATTTTGAACTCAGTTACACCAGATATGTTAGCTGCGGTTATGGATGAGTTTTATTCACGTCTGAGTCATCGTCAGGTCGCAGAAGGACATCAATTCGAACACCTGATTAAATAGTACGTTGTTTCAAATGTAAACACCGCATCTGCCGCAGAGAGGGTTTGGAGTCGACAAATACTAAGGGAGTGACGAACCTTGGGGTCTCTGTCTCTGTAGTGACATCTTGTACAGCAGATGCTGAACGTAAGCACAGCCAAAGGATATGAGGTGCATTTTACAGGGAGACTGTTGTTGATACCCGCAGACGTTCGTCCCACGTAGGCTTGTATAGCAACTCATTCTGCAGTTGTGAGCCATAACAGGATTTTGCGACGTCGCATTCATTTTTGACAACCCCAGTGGCCAATTCCCCATATTCACCTGGTATGTAGAGCCCTATTAGTACATCCTGTACGTATACACGTTCCTAGCATCAGACTCTACAATGATTACTAGGGGCTAGCATTTAATAACGCAAACTTGGGATTTGTTGGGTCTCTCTACACTGTTCACAATTTATACACGTTGGCCTGAACCCTCACGTCAGTAAAGTTCCGCAGAAGTATTAGTATTTCATGTTGTTTCATTCACATGAAGGAACAGCGCAGATATTTTACGTATGGATCCAGTTGTTTTCTGCATATTTAGAGCGCGGAAACTGTTTCTTATCGTAGCCGTCAATTATTGCTGCCTCCATCTTGATTACTCCTGATCTGTAAAGGAATTGGAACTATTCTCAGTGAATGCAACTTTTGCTCTCTACATGACAAATGCAAACTTGATTCAAATGTGGCGTACGTCGTGTGCTTCATGTAGTTTATGTTCTCGTGGTTCAGCCAACGCACTTCAGACCTTCAATACTGTTTGGATCTGCAATTCTCTGTTTCGCAATGTAGTGCAGTCGATAGGACGGTGGACTTGTAACGTATCAATTCGAGTTCAAATCTTACACATGGTTTTCGTATTCGTTTCTCTTTCTCCCAGTATTAACTGAACACTAAATGGTGGCTGTATTTTATTAGCCACGTTACTGGAAATGTCCAGAATGCTATGGTAGCTTTGCATTGTACAGGAAAGATTTCGAAACGTTTTCAGAGTGGTGTTCTGTACCAACCATGCAGTATCTGCTTTCAGGACCTATGACTTTAATTGCCAGTAAGTTTTGTAGGATTCCATTTTGCAAATTACGAGTTCTGGGACTTGTCATCATTAATCCACTTTTGAGCACTCTGGGACCCATCGTACAAAACCCAACAGAACTGAGCAGGACATATTCACATTTTGCGTGCAGTACAAGTTCCAGTTACAAGTGTAGGCTACCTCTTGCAAACTCATATTGGGGCCCTATGGAGCCACGCAGGGCACTATCCATTTCGCTTCGCCCGCCCGTCCGATACGTTGCTTGATATCCTGCAACTTTTGTATCTTTCATGTTTTCAGACAAACGCATTCTAACTGAGATATTTCGTCGTTCCGGAACTTTTAAAACTTCTCACGCTGATACACTTTCCGGCCCTGTATGGCCTGGCCTCGGAATCATATCCTACTGCTTTGAGCAGTATGATACAGATTCTGATTTCGTGTTTTTTTCGTAGATACCGAATCTGGTATCACACATGGGGGTCTCATTTGCAAAATCAAAGCTCGGCTCCGTGGGGCCCACACAGGACCGCACATATCTTGGCTGGCACGCCTTTCCGATCGTTCTGTTGATTTCCTGCAACTCTTGAGTTTCACGTTTGCGGAACAACTCTTTCTAACCGAGATATTTAATCGTTCCAGACCTTTCGACACTTCTTACGCTGATACTGTTTGCGGCGATGTGGGGCCTGGAACTCACGTCCTACAGCTTTGAGCAGTACCGATTCTGATTTCGTTTATTCCGTCGATACCGAATTTTGAATAATAAATGGAGGTTCTCATTTGAAATATCAAAGTTGGGCCCCGTGGGGCCCACACAGGGCCGCATACATTTTGACTGACACGGGCATCCGATAGTTCTGTTCATATCCTGCAACTTTTTACTTGCACGTTTTCAGAACAACGGATGTTAAGCGAGATATTTAGCCATTCCGGAACTTTTGACACGCACTGTCTATAAAATCTTAAAAGTCCGGGACTTAGTCCTAACTAATTGATGAGCTTGGTTGATCTGAAATTGAGTTGGACTCCATCGATACATCACCACTTTTAACCTCTCAATAAGTGTTTTCAAGACTATAGAGTGGGGCCTCTTACTTACCTATAAACAGGTGTCAGCTCTGGATTGGTTTCTTTAGGAATCGAATTGAATTATTTATGGACATTAAGCATATATACCTCATATCAGGATGTAGAAAGGACAAGGATCAGGGAAGGAGTTGGCCAGCGCCTAAGTTGAAGGTACCATCTTTGGATTTACCTGGTGTAACAGGAAAAACCCTGGTGAAATCTCAGTCAAGACAGCAGCTGGTATCGAACCCAGATAAAGTTCTGCAATTTTAGATTTCTACTAGGGAGAGTTCTGCACATAACAGTTTCATGCTTTTGAGCTTACTGGCAGTGGGTATGGAGGATTATGCTTCATTGAAAAACGCTCGTAATTCGTAAATTTCTGTGTTTCATAATCTCTTGATTCGTTTTATGTTAGATACTATAAAAATAAAACAATTATGTAACACGTTGTTCTTCTTACAAATCATGCAACTAATGAGTACAAAATGTGGGACGAGATTATCATATTTTTCTAAAAATGAGTTTTAACGCTTTCCCCCCGCCTTCGTTTTTCACGAACTTCCTTTGTAAGTACTTGTTATATACAATTTGCTCTCACAATCTCTGACTCACTCATATTTAAAACAGTACACACATATTAAATTAGTAGTAAATAATAAACCTAGGCCTATATAAAGGCAATTGAAAATACTTCAAAATTAAACAATATTCAAAAAACATTTCACGTTGAAAAATACAACTGTCGGACACCAAAGTCAACTTTATAGGTTAATGTCAAGTAATGTAGAGTTAGGTTTCGTTTGAGAGTAACCCATTACAAACCTAAATCCAATAAAACCACTTGCCTGATGCAATCTAAGTACGTCCAAATCAGTAATCCGAACGTGCAGTCTGATGTCTAATAAGAGAAAGGAGAAGTTTTTTAAAAATATAATACAACAGATATGGGATTACTGGGATAAAAATGAAACAGGGGCAAAATAAGAACGGTACTTAAGTGAATGTAACCAAACTCAATCTCGGCTTTGAGGTAGAAATGATGTTGGCGACGTCCATTCCCACATAGCAAAATGACGTCCCAGGGATATCTGACGGATCTCCTGGCAGGATATCGGAACGTCCGTAGGACGTCCTGTTTAAGTCCCGTTTACATCCATGGGACGTATAGTTATAATTAATCCTTCGTATAACTATACGAAGGCATATCCTTCGTATAGTTATAATTAATTAAATAATAATAATAGTAAGGTCGATTTAATTTATAGAAATTCCAGGTAGGTAATTCCGCACGATTTTCCGGGGGACACCCAGGGGACCTCCATACGGGATGAACTGTTTGTATTGCCCACAGAGTAATCCGACGGACGTCCTTAGGACATCGCTATGGGAGCTTGAGAAATCTGACGTTAATGGGATCTAAATGGGACGTCCCAGGGATGTACTCTGCTATGTGGGTTTTGTCGGTGTACTCTTACGTTAAAAACCAGAAAGTCGTTGATCCTGAGCGTGACTTACATTATTTTTTAAAAAGAAAAGTAAAATCATTGAATTTTCTTTGTGTCTATGCCTTACTGATCGAGACATTTCAAAGTGTCTTCAATAGTTTCATTTCTCAGTTCGGTATTCTATGTTGTACAATACGAATAATGAAATTCGTAAAAAAACGGTCATGTCCATTGTGTTTTATAAGGTCACATTTTACTTCCATAGGATAGTTTAAAGTATTCCGCGCCTTTGGCTGAAGGAATCCTTGATTGTCTAATAAGAAATAACCTCCATATTGTTGAGAACTAAGACTGCTTCATTGCTTTGCATTAAGAAACACCAAACAAATGTGCTTTCGTTCCTTCAGTAAAAATCTCATTTTGAGACTTGATCCTTTCTTGCACTGCGGTCGTCAATTTAGATAAGTTGCTTTTACAAGCCACGTAGGCCAGATTGGTGAACAGTATTCAATAGTAAGTTTAGCAAGTACGAAAGTGAGAAAACATCATCGAAGAGCTCTGAAATCTTTAATATCTTACAACAATATGGCCTTTGTATCCATCCTTCTTGATTAAAGAAAAACACAGCTTTCTGACAAGGCTGATATTATTTCATTACAAAAAGAAATTAAAACACAATAGATAATTGCGGCAACTGCGGAAATTGCGGCGACTCCTTCTTCAGACTGCGGATTTTTAAAGTGCAGTCTGAAGAAGGAAGTGGTATACTTCCGAAACAGTTACGTTTTAATTACTTTTTGTCATCAAAGAATATCAGCCTGGTCAGAAAGCTGTGTTTTTCTTTAATCTTTAATATCTGTAAACCTGTACATAGAAGGCCAAGATGTTTGATTGCTTCAGAAATTACATATTTAATGTGCAGAGTAAAACTGAGTTTTTCATCAAACATGATAACAAGGTTCTTGTAATGGTCTACCAACGGTACATTAAATGACAGGTCAACAGCGCATTCCAACAGCTGTGGAAGAATTGACTTTCAGGAACGACTTTTCGATTGAATCTATAGTAGTTTGAAGGAAGAAGATGTCCTCTGTAATATTAATGGTTTTAAAGATATTGCTGCCATCAGCGTAGAGAAGTAATAATCAGGATTTATCTCTGTTTTCAAATAAGTCATCAATGTAGAGGGAAAATAAAGCAGGTCCTAAAGAGATTCTTTGAGGGACACCTGAAAGCATTGGTATTTACTTGGATGTGCTTTTCAGGAACGAAGACACGTAGCTCTAAAGGAGTCAAGTATGACTTCAGAAGCTGAAGAAGGGGTTCGTGTGAACTAAATCTCGAGGCAACCATATTTGTAACTGTAAGAAGTTTCTGATTGACAGTTTCAAATGCCTGGGATAAGTACAGGTATATGACGTCAAGTTTTTGTCTACTTGCATGTGTTTCCTGAGGCAATAGGACGGCTAAGTTGGTTTCACAGGAGTCAGGACAAAACCATGCTGAGAGGGAGATATAAAGGGGAAGA
>JAGDQP010074819.1:0-10228 GCA_022664845.1 Lepisma saccharinum | reverse complement strand
CAAAAAATGGTGACGTCCAAGTTCACACAAACTTTCGTCTGTTAATATATTTGTACTGTTTCTCATTTCATTTACATTTTCAAATACATGTATCTATACAAAAAAAAAAAAAAAAATCTCACAAAAATAAATCAATAAAAAATCGTTTCTCTGAAGAAACCTTCCGGAGTAAGATGAAAAGTACATGGCGGGAGGGCTTCTTTTTTGTTACCGAGAGAACAAGAAGGATGAATTTTAACAGCTTTTAATAATCTTTTCAAAGTTGATGGTTAAGACAGGTAAAAGAGATATGGACCCGTAGTTAGTGACTAAATTTTGTTGTCTGACTTTAGAACGGGAACAATGTTGGCCTTCTATATGGAGACGGAAGCTTCTAAGCAGCACCTATTCAGAAGAAAATTTATAGAAAAAGCTACAGAGGAGTATTGCTAGAAAAACTACAGGAATAGAATCATAACCGGAGGTTTGTGGTGTACAAGGGATAACGGCAAACTGTAAACATCAGATGTAGTTGTAGTGATGGTTGTCAAGGGCCCATCTGTTACAGTCTAACATCTAGAAGGACAGTAGTATTGGCCTGCTGACAATTGTCAGTAAACTCAGCGAATAAATGCATTCTATCAGAACCAATAGCAGGTAAATTATTGCATATGATTTCCACTGGGACCTGTTTACTACTGGTTTTCTGCTTGATTATTGACCAAATGCTTTTAGGATTGCTACGAATTATGTTAATTATGCCCTGTATGTACTCATTATTAATATGTTATTCGTAAAAGATTTTTAGTCGAGTTCCTGAGAAATCTAAATTTGTGATCTGTATATTCATTTGGGAATGTTTTCCAAAATACCCAGGTTCTTTTCTTATTATAAAGGGCCGCCTTACTTTCATAATCAAACCAGACTTACATTTCACTTCCGGCATACACGAAATCCTCGTAAAGTAACCAAAAAGAAGTAAATTTAAAATATGCACGAAAATATTTTTGGACCACGGTCCATGTCTTTCTTCAGTCGTTGGGAATAGAGCAAGCACATGGATATTAGTAAGGTTAAAAATAAAAGTGTATCTGGATCCGAAAATATTTTCGTGATTTTATTATTATTATTTTGCGTACATTTTTGGTAGTTTTACACGGATTTACTGCATACTGTTATTGGAAGGTAAGCCTCATATGTTATCCTCGTTTCGTTTCCTCCCACTTTTTTCATCCATCCTTGTGTTCGAAGTGGGTTAGAAAAGGTATGGGGAATGCTTGGAGAAGTAAATTAGAAAAGTAAGGGTATATGCTTGGGCCTAGTGATGGCAATTGCCTATTGAAAGTAAAGGCAATGGGCTCCCATTAATAAAAAGGTAGGGGGGTACGTCAAATCCAAAATGAAAAAGAAAAGGGCACAGCGTGTAAACAAAGTAGGAAGTGGATGATTAGAAATAAATTTCTGATAACTTGTTATGTGTAACTCTTGCGTTAAGGATTTGGATGTAAAAACCCTTGTAACTATTTTGCCTGGGCCGCAACCTGATAAAATTAACACATTTCACGTTTATTTTCTTGAGTTCTGATTTTAGTTTTTCTGCTTATCGTGTCTTAAATTAGATTTAGGTTAAGATACGTATGAATATCCGAACCAAGAGTTATTCCTGTATTATGACTGTAGATGGCTGACCCATGTTTTTCCAGCACTTCGGGAAAGAGCATTGAAGGGCAGACTGGAACAGACGTACCTATCCAAGCACTCCATATCATTTAGCTTTACACCACCCGAAATTCAAAATTTAGGAAACTGTTAAGGAGACGCGTTCTATAACGTATTTTTACTGCCAAAGCACTTGTACTGTATCTTTAAGGTTAAAGTTCGTTATATTTTTGTAATATTCCTCGTATAAAATAACTGCACAAATCATTCACACATAAACAATGTCCGATTTGGGGTCCAGACTTGAAAATAAATCTCAAGACCCCTAAAATACAGTATTTTATTTAACTTCATATTCCAGGCTCGAAGAAACAGAGCAAGGAAAGATTTGTGCTGATGGGAATTCCCAAACATCCCCCTATAAATTTAACAACAAACATGGAAAAAAAAAAAATGTTACTCATCCGAGTGCATCTCCTTTAAATTTTACCAACATTTCTTTGAATAAGACACAGAAAAAGCAATATAATGTATCGATTTTCAATTTCTGGATAGAAATACATAATATTCTTTACGCAAAAAATAAGTTAGTTTTGTCATCGTATACAGGAACGGAGGCGTCAAAAAAACATATGTTTCACTTCTATTTTAGTACTACGTGTGATTTTCAAGGGAATGTGGGGTATAAACGGGCTTTTTGAAAGCTAAATTACCGCTTCAGAGTACTTGTTCTTTCCTAATATCGTTTTCATCAACCAGTAAAAGCTCTTAAGAAACCTTCAATTTTTACACTAATAGCGGAAGAAAATATTCATTTGTTACTCTGTCGCTGTAAGCTGCAGCGCTCTTCTGCTCTTACAGTGTTGTCAAGCGATTTTCAGGTTGTCAGGTTATATACTAATTAATGGAACGGTAGTTCGTTTTTCTGAATAAAATAGTAGTATGGTGTTAGTATACAACTGCCTAAACGTGTAATTATCGGCTGACTACCATGAATTCTTTTGGAATACGGATATAGTTGTTTGACAGTGTTCTCACGCTTGCAAATTCACGCTGAAAGCAACTATATTGCTATCTTCTACTTTCTGAAATTGTTTTGATAAGAGACAAAGAGCCATACCAAGCAAGAACACCCTTCTTAAACATATAGTTACTTTATAAATCAGAAAAGGAATCTTACAGAGCTACATTTAAATCACAATTTATTGATGTAAGGGATTACCACATAAAACACCCCTATTTACTATGAAATATAATTTCTACATGTGTAATGCAACCAAAACAATGTAGTATTCTTATTTTAAAATGAAAAGAGAACAACTTTTACTAACTGCAACAATTGTTTCTTCATCTTCATGGACACTGCCGAAAAGCATAGAAATACAAAAGTTTACATTCGAATAACTTAAATTCATACCTCTGAGATATTCAGTAGTACTATCCAATACAAGGTTCAGAAGTGGATCGTAGCCCTTCAGAATCCCTGAAGCTTCCCTTCCACCAGCAAACTTAACCCTTATTTGTTTCTCTAAGTACTTCGAGAGATCAAGGATACTCTCTTTCCTCTTCTTCTCTTTTTGGTCACCTTGACCCTGAAAAAAAAAGAATAAATGTATTGAGGAGTATTTCATACAAGCAGCAGTCAGACTAAAAAATTATCTCAGCAACTTTTTGTATCACTGATCTGACATGTCCGCTAATTTCAATTAAATATTAAATGTCAAAGGTTCAATTTAACAAATAATAAAATTGTATTGAAATACTTAAACATTTACAGACGCGACTAACACATCATCAGATAGATGCTCCAACCCAGGTCAAGGGGTTCATATCCAGAGAACGAGGTGGCTATTCAATGGCGATGAAATCACTGAATTTCTTTCCAATCATGTACCAACGACACGGTGCACTGTCTTGCTGGAATACCCATCCCCTCGTTTGTACATGAAGCCTATGAATAAATGCAGATAATCTAAACGGAAAATGGGCCGCGGTGGTTCAGTGGTAGAGTGCACACCTCTGGTCATGGGGTCCTCAGTTCGATCCCGGCTCGTGTCATGTGTGCTTTCTGGAATACAAACAGTGCACAGTGGGTTTTCTCGGGGATTTCCAGTTTCCTCCCACTTTCTTCATTCCGTCATCATCCATCCGGCCTAAACCAAAGTTGCCTTAAAATTAAATAAATTCTAGTTCCACGGAAGAACACACAGTGAGGACCTTTCAATCAAGTACCAGAAGTACCACGCCAGATAGACATGTCCAAAAGCAATACGGCCCTACGTGTCCTTTTTGATGTGGAGAGTCCATAGTTTCATGGAGTCTGTGCCACAACAGACTCCAGTTGGCAACACTTAAGAGAACTGAAGAAAATAGTATAAAAGCGTTTGAACGTATTCGCTTTCTTATGAATTGCGATTAGTGTGCAGCTGTTGAGAGTAGGTAAGTAGAAACTACGCGATTCATTTAATTGCGTTCACCTCTCTTTCGATTCGTCTCCAAAAATTTCGGAACAATTTTAAGGCCATTAGTTTCATTACTTATCTGCCATCCATTGATTCCCTGCGCAGCCAACCCATTTGTTTCGACAAATTTGTTTGTTTTAAGCGCTCCAATAAAACTGGCATTTGGAACTCTAACAACTCAATAGCGATGGTGAGAGGAAGGCATCCAGCTATAAAACTTGGCTCCAATTTTAAGTAAGTCAACCCTAGACTCTTAACAATAAATGTTAAAAGAACTGCGGGTTATATGTTTATATAACAGTATTTCGGGACACATGTATCCGGAACAGAAACATGTTACAACTTCTCGCACTTCTTATTCGATACATGGCTGCAGTGCAAGTTCATCAAAACAATACAACTGGAATGAATTTACTGAATTTTTTCTTGTCCTCGCATTCAAAGAAAGTTAAGGGTTGTGCGCACATACTATCAAAAAAAATGGTACAGTCAATATAGCCCACCAAGCACCCCGTACTGTAAACTATCTGTTCTCCAAGATCTTGTAACGTATTTATATCTACAGGTTGATAGCCTTTATATATTGGGAGATTTAAAATGCGATCAGCTGTGTCCCAACGAAGCTGAAACGAATATTTGAAATCCATTCTGGATAGTTTCGGTCTCGCTCAACTTATTAAAGATCCAACCAGAATAACGGAGCATGGCGAATCGTTACTGGATATAATAATTACCAATAGAATGAATTGGTTCAATCATGTGCGGTCAATTCTCCTATCGGCTAATCCGATCATTGTTTAACGTATGTTACCCTAAACACCACAGCGCAAATATTTTGGTATTCATTATAGTAATTGCACCTTGCTAAATGAATCAGAGATTACGGATTCGAATATAATGAATCAGAGATTAGGGCTTATTTCGCTACACGTTACCAGTTAATAAAGGACAGGGACTAATCTATTTTGTGGCAATAGATTAGTAATACTCCTGAAATTACGTGAGGAGTATATGAAAAGATTGAATAAACAACATATAAGCTATCACAAGTTGTCTTTATGGTGCAAAAGGCTTGCTGGACAGGTATCGAGGGGGTACAGAGTTGGGTGGAACAATGCACTATATGTAAATCAATGAAAAACAAGCCAAACAAAGTACCTTTAAGTCGTGGCCGAAGCCTAATCAATCTATGGATAATGCCTAGTTGAACTGAATGAATGAATTGAATTACCTAGCAATGTTAACTAAATGGAATAGAATCATCTGTACACCGAGTTTAAGTCAAAACCAATAGATGGCAGCACAATCGTCGAGTTGGGATGCTGATGAGAGCATGAAAGAAACATCAAACTACATCAACAGATGGCACTGCGTTTGCCAGGTGGGAATTTCAAAAGATGCAATTTGTAAATAATGTAGAATCACAGCTTTTACATATATATACGATTTTCATCTTGTTTCATTAATGGTGTTTTGACTACATATTAATATCTGTTAACTTTGTCATGTTTTTCGTTCGAGATGCTATGTATACAAGCAGGAGCGCATGCTGTACGTAACCGAAGCTACCACCGAAACCTCAGCTTGTGACCGAATTGTAAGCTACACGAGTATTATTAACTTACAAGTCAGGCAGGCCGTATTGGCATTCTGCCGTTAGTCCAATCTGGCTTTCGCAAATCACACAGCACTTTCACTGCTTTGTTACATATTACAGATACTGTGTTACGTGCAGCAGATGACGGACACGTAGTTATTCTAGTTCTATTGGACCTTTCAAAAGCATTTGAACTTGTCCATCATGACATTCTTTTGGCGAAACTGAAATATTATAACTTCTCTGACAACACGGTAAAATGGTTCCAACCGTACCTATTAAATAGAAAACAACAGGTCACGTTGCAGACCCCACAATATCAAGTTTCCAAAATAATTCTTGTTGATAGGGGTGTTCCATAAGGTTCGATTCTGGGACCATTTTTGTTCACTTCATATTCCACAGATATGGTATCAGTTATCGAACATGCAAAAGTTCACTACTACGCCGATGACACTCAATTACTCATTACAACATTACCCGAGAGCATCTCGAAAGCAGTTGAAGTCCTTAACCAAGACCTGCATGCAATTAGTAACTGGTGCGTTAATAATAGGATTGTAATTAATCAGGTAAAATGTACATATCGTCGTCACCTTGGAACCAGCAGGTACTATGTCCACTGTTTGGCAAAAAAGAGTTAACACTACAGTGAAAGACCTTGTACTGAAGGGCATCAACCCCAAAAATAATATCTCACAAAACGACCTCCAAGTCGCTAGAAAAGTTAGAATGAAGTGATTTTATACACTTTAAATGGAACTTCAAACTTTAAAACTGTTTTTTCTCAAAAGTGGCAAAAGTGGACATACTACCTTCTGGTTCCAGGGTGACGATATACTGTTCTGAGAACTTCCAACCAGTTGAATAAAATCGTGCCTAATGACCTATACCTTCACGTAATGAACTCAAACATTAAGTATTCAGAATGCGTAAAAAACCTTGGAATAGAAATTGATGAGAAATTAACTATGAACAAGCATGTATCTGCCCAATCTTCCAAAGCATTAGGCGTGTTGAGAAATCTTTACAAAATTCGAGACTGTCTATCACAAGATGCTATAAACTGCTTCTCACTCAAATATTGATACTGTCCTTATTCAATTATTGTGATACTGTGTATGGTCCACTTCTTACAATAAAATAAGCTAAGTTAATACAAAAGGTACAAAAAATCATGTGTCCACTTCACTTTCAAGTTAAGAAAATTTGAACATATTCTGCGGGTTCTCAATTACAACAATTTAGTGACAATGTCGAGAAGAAGGTATTTCCACTAATGTTGTACTGTTTCTAAAGTTCTTGAAACAGAATGTCCCAATTATTGAGATTTGCATAGGAAATTCATTACTAGATCTGTTTTTCATTCTTATTCAACACGTCGAAACAAAAAAATTGACATTTCTCGTTATTGCTTTACATAGGATAATGTAAAGCAACGATCTCCAACAACAGATGGCAGCACTATCTCCGTATATGTCTAATGTATTCTTATCGTTGCACGAAATTTCATTGCTGCTCCTATAAATTCAAGCCTAGAGAGTTTACACTTTCAGGGAAAAAAGTCCATAACCAATTCAAGTGCATGATCGATGCCGATTTTTTATTTTCGTTTCCCTTCATTGTTGAAATCACTTGATTGTTGTTGTGAATATCAAAACCTATAACAACAATGTTACCAACATTATCAATCAAATTATTTTCACCCTCCCTGCTATATTAATGCACAAATAAATTTACATCTTTGTGGTGTGGTTTAGAACTACAACATAAAACTAACTAGCACCCGTTCACAATTTAACGAATGAAAGCAATTTTCGTTACACAGATTAACTACCGTTCCAACCAGAGTTTGTCAAGGTGGGTCCAGTGTTTTTTTTTTTTTTTTTTGGGGGGGGGGGGGTCGCGCCCACTTGAAAGGAAAAAAAATTAAAACCCAGTGGATTCCCATTAATTTTTGTTCTTAAATTGCTACTTAAATGAGGGCACATCATTGAGTGCGTACGTGCGTAATAATGAAATCCATTGCATTTTAGATTGTTAGAATTCAATCACGACTGTTATTATAACTAGAATAATATTGCTATCTAAAATATACAACACTTTCTGATACTGAAATACAAGGAAGCATTCGAGTTTAATAAGGCCTTTGTTAAGATCCACTTTCTTCATTCCGTTATATAGTAGAACAATGAGAAACTTTTAGGTCGACAAAAGAATAACCCTTTTTCAAGCCAATATCCCTATTGAACATTGTTTGATTTGTTTTAAAAAAACTTTGCTAAACTTTATTTTTATATGGGTCAGTCTAGTAACATTGGACTTCGGCCCGTCGCGATTCGCCTTTAGCTGTTAAGTGTTAAAATCCACACCCATGCCGGGACTCGAACCCGGGACCTTCGAGCCGATGGCCTACCGCCGCAGACCGCTCGGCTGGCTTAATTTGTTTTAAATGATCTATTTGATCAATATGGGATTACTGAATATGGACACAGAAGATACAATTCAACATTCGGATTTTAAGGATATTCGAACATTAATTGATGTACTACCAATGTGTATGTAGTTCAAGATTAACATAAGAACATATAGGTAAGAATTGGTTAGTTGCAATGAGGTCTATACAATATACTGTTATGGTTCAAAACAAATGTTAAGGTAATGTTATGAAGGTGTTGCCAAGCAGAACAAACTCGACAAGATGTCTATTATAGAAAATACCTGTTGACCTACTACACACATAGTTTCCTCAATAAATATGTGAAATATCATGTATGCGATATTAATTACTAGTGCTGACGAATTTCTAGGATGAGCTTTAGATGCCACACCGTAAGTTAATATTTCAAACCAAACCGATCACGATGATATTTGGCGACGAGAATTCACTTAAGAACCTAACGAGGTTGATCGAGGAAAACTACAGCGGTTGTTATTTTACAGCCTAAGCACTATGGCAACTAATAATTTACTCTTTTCAACAGTTGACTCAAGCAAAGATAAAATAGCATTGTATTTGGAAAGACTTCAAATTATGTTATAGGATTAGATAATGATGCACTTGAAAAGCTTAAAATCAGCATAAGTCCACGCAAAATTTCGGAGTTGACGTCGAAGAGTTGCTGTTGAAAATCTCTGATATAACTACAAATCATCGTACGGCACGGTTTCACTTACATGCTATGTTACAACAGGTAGGACAATCTACTTCAGATGTTAAAATCACAAGCAGCTAAGTGTAAATATGAAACATTTCTTGACGAAGCTCTAATCGATCAACTCATCTTTGGCATATAGGACATGTCGGTGAGAAAGAGATAAACTCTGAATGGAAAGTAAATCTTCTGATGAAGCGTTTAACAGCTCTCCAACACGAAGCTATAGAAAGGGACAGTGCTTTCTTTACAACTATTGTTCAGGTAGATTTTGGACAAAAAGATGTGAAAGCAATAATACCTCACATGAGTGATAACACAGTGCAGTTTAATAGGAATAAAAAAAAAAAGAAAATTATATTACAAATTGTTTCTATTATGGTAAAACTCACCTGAAAAGACAATGTCCTGCATTCCATAAATATTGTACGAAGTGTGGAGTCAAAGGTCACTTTCACATGTGTTGCCATAAATTTCGAAAGGAAAAATATTCAGTTCAAAAAGAACAAAGTGTGACTCAGGTGGAGGACAACAATAGACAAGAACAACAAATACAATAATGTCAATCAGTTTTCGGAATCAATGATATCTGGATTGACTATGTAGAGATAAAACACTCAGAATCATTGTCACCACCAACAGTAATCAGAGTGTATGTGAACGAACATCCATTAACGGCAGAAACTGATAGTGGTTCGGAACCTACTTTAATGGGTATGGATACACAAACTAAATTAGGTATCACGTATAGAGTATTGAAAACCAACAAACAATATTAGATATAAATAGAACAGTGATTGAAGTGGTTGGCAAAGTGCTGTTACATTGTGTGAACAAATTTATATTAAATAGAGTGGTGGATAACTACAAGTATTCTTCATACTCTTTCTGGATAGACGTGGAATGGACATGATTTTTAATTGGCGATTTATTAGATATCATGCGAAGAAGGAATTTCAAATGAGTCAAACTAATTCACATATCAGCAACAATCCTGTGAGAAATTCAAGGTTCACACTGTAGAAGGATACGGTGAATTATAACCAGTAAACAGAGGTCGATAAAGGATGTTTCAAACCATCAGATTACTTTACAGAAATGCCACATCAAACTAGATGTAATCAAAAGAGGTACAACAACTGAAAGATTTAGTAGCAAATAGTACTATAATTAAGAAATCAACACGGATACAACAAAATCATAATAATATGGAAACAGCTAATAATATACAACAGCGGGCTGAAGATAGCTCAACACAGGATAATAATATTTCAATACTGCCACAAGACTCTCGTATACAAAGTAAGGACATAGGATTGCAAAGTACTACAGTTATGTGTGCAGAGAATAAAAATATCAATACAGTACAGGATCAA
>JAGDQP010074818.1:0-10228 GCA_022664845.1 Lepisma saccharinum | reverse complement strand
ATAGCTGGAGGGTGATGTGGAGTGGAGGTGGGGGCTATCTCCATGCTGATGGGTGATGTGGAGTGGAGGGCTATCTCCATCCTGGTGGGTGATGTGGAGTGGAGGTGGAGGGCCACGTCAGAGCTGGAGGGGAGGTGGAGTGGAGGTGGAGGGGCAGATCAGAGCTGGAGGGTGATGTGGAGTGGAGGTGGAGGGCGAACTCCATGCTGATGGGTGATGTGGAGTGGAGGTGGAGGGGCAGATCAGAGCTGGAGGGGAGGTGGAGTGGAGGTCAGGCCAAAATGGACACCTATGCCCGGGACCACGCGGATATGAGTCCAACGCTCTAACCTCTAGACTATGGAGCCCCCGCGGCGATTCTACTAATAATCGCAAAGGATCCGGCCTCTTGATAGCACTTTAGCCACGCAAGTATTATTTTTTTATAAAATAGACTGGCAACACTGATAACTGCCGTGCTTAAGTTCGGGAAAATCCACGGTGTAGCTGTGTCGAATAATGTTTATACAATGATTGGCGCTGCTTGGTCTTACTGAATGGAAACAATTTGAACAATTGATATTTTAAAAATGGGCTGGCAACACAGAACCACTGCACCAATCAAAACGGTTCCATGGGCTCTGAGCTAGTCTAGCTTAGACCTTTCGAACGACTCCTCATGCATGTCTCTACACCTTGCTGAAACTCCTGAGATTTAATTTCTGGACACGGAGGGACTGACACCATGAGCGGGTATAGAGGGTTCCTTTAGCTATAGCTTTGCGATCAAGGGACCTAAAACTGTCTTTAAGTATCATAATCAGTATAGCGTAGGTGCATTCTAGATGACTGGGTAACATATATAGAGAGGGACTGAAATCGTACAAAACAGAGCCTTCAAATCTCAGCAAATATATCTTAATCGGGATTATAAAAAAAGCGTTAAAAAGACTAATCACGGGGTCTTTCATATGTTCACATCAAAAATGAATACCTCATTGTATATTCTGGCTTGACTTTTATTCGAGGTATACCATTTGTTGTCTGGAAAAGTCCTAATGTGGACGACTACCGAATTTGATAGACTTGCGTCTGATAGTGAAATTTTAGGTATCTCTTTAATGACGGGAGCGGAAATCTACCTATCAATTGTTAAAAAATCTCAAGATTCTTCAAGTAAAGTGCGGGATGTGGATTTAATGTAAATACATTCTGTGAATTAATGTACATAACTTCAAAAGTCATATATAACTTGTGTCGCCTGCGAACTCTTTGTTCCTTAGAATTATTAATATGATTTGTAATTTTTATGGGTAGCTGGTCTTTTAAAAACAAAGTAAAATTAATAATTTCCTATGCTAGTCCGCAATATACCTACCCCCACCCCCACCCCCACCCCCACACACACAAACAGAAAAAATACTTACAAATTATTAATGGAGGCGAGATGTAGTGGTTCAATATCACTACGGAAAAGACAGAATTTTACATAATGGAATTAATAAATCTCCCGTTCAGAAAGCCACTGAAAGAACCTAAATTAATTGAAGCTTCATCATCTTTGCTTCTATGCTTCAGAATTCTGTTTTGGAAATTGGAATATCATAAACAGTTAGCTCGCACTGTCTGTTTAAATATATTTGAATGATAGAGAAGGGAATATAAAGTGTTTCTGGCTTTAAGACAGGCTATTTTACCAATATTTGCTTTGTGTGACTGAGGAGCAATCACAGTCAAGATAACCGTCAATCAGAGTTGAACTCGGAACCTTCTGATTACAAATCGAGCAAGCTACTCGGGAAATATCCTTTCCGGTGAGATTCCAGTTTCTCCTCCCCACTCTTTTTATCGTTATTTTTTTCTGTGCACTGTCTCGATGTCCCTCAGCGAATCTACTTAAATTCTATTCAACAGCTAACCTTTAATATGTCTGCTTGTGTCTCTCTTGAAAGTGTCATAACTGTTGCTGTTTCATAGAATTAAACAAAAACATTGAAACAGGTCTTAGTAGAAGGGAGGTTTCTCAACTGTAAAACGGGTTCAGAAAATAACAAACGTTGATTTAATAGTTCACTACATAGTATGACTTTTGACAAAGTTCTACTCCTGATGGACATAAATCTCCGAGTTAGACTCAATAAAATTATTAGGATCATGAAGTCGGACTTTGGGAACATTGACACATTTAAATATATTCGTAGCCAACTGAGTAATCAAAATGAAACCTGCACGGTTTAATGTAGAATGTACAGGCTATGCATTGGCATCCACAGCGTTGTCACAAGAGATCCAGTGTTACCAAGTTAGTATGAAATTATTATTTTTTTTCAAATGGCACTACGTCAGGTTATTAGAAGAGAGCTGGTGTAAATATAGGCTATGGTCCAAATACGGGTTAGTAGACGTTTTAGACTTGTTAATGCTTGTGTATTACTGCTGACTGGTGACAAAAGTGTGAAACTGTTCCTCAAGGACGAAGGTGGTAGTGTGATTCAGTTGGCGACAAAGAGTTGGATGTGGTTGATTTATTTGTACATTGTGCCTGTTTTCAACCTGAAAGTTTTATCAGGTTTTTGTAGTATTATTTTTTTATGAGGAAAGAGAAATTACTCAGCACTCGTGGTCATTATAACACAAAGAATAAACTATTTAAATAATATTGCGTATTGACTGCTGCTGTGTCACGAAGCAACCCCTACTTTCGTCTCATTCACTTTTGAATCGAACTTTCTCGATATATAACGAGGAAAGTGAAGAACTTTGTTCTAACTTAGTTGGCCAAATGAGTAGACAGTCACCGGAACGACCCGGAGACCCACATTTCTTGTGTTACGTAGAATCATAAAAAAAAAGAAGAAAAGAAAAAGGACAGTGCTCTTGAAACTTTCCCTTTTTGGATCTTTTCTGGTGTTACTCTGTGCAGTGTTCCTCTTTTCAACATCCTACAATACTCGGCCGTCATGTGAACACTCCACTTTCCTTTATATCTCTACTCCACCACTTTTATTTCCTGATCTTGCACCATGTTCTTCAGTAAAATCGCCTAGATTTTCATGAAAATAATCTAGATATGCGTGAAGAAAATGCACTTAACGCTCACGTTACAACCAACTTGTTTGTAACTTTCCAGCAGCTCTTCCACTAAGAAGGTGTAATTTTAAGACTTTTTTTTTTCCTCAAAAATTGCATACGACATTTATGAAAGCATTACAGGCTCCCCCCCTTTTTTTAACAATCTTTCATCGTATTTTGGAAATCCTTGTCGTCCATTAATTTTTGTATCTGCGGGGCTGTGAAAATGCCAGCCTTGATATTCTCATAAGTTATTGAAGGGAACATTCCACCAAAACACTAGAAGCGATCAAACTCACACCGCTCCATTCTCATGTTAACACTTTCTATCTACATGCTACAAGACAACAAGGGTAGAATGTATAATATCATATGAAATGTTGAAAACACGTATGTTTCTGTAATTTTTCTCTTTTCAAAAAAATATCGTAAAAAAAATGTGACGTGATAGCGAGAAAATAACTTCATTATCGTAATCAGCGGTTCGGAAAGGGCCATCACTTTGAAAATAAAACGTTTCAAATTTGTGTAATCTTTCCCCAATGCAAACTTTAACTTCCACAAATTGAGTTCCTTAACTGAAAAAAAAAAAAACTTAAAAATGTTTGGAGAGAATTTCAATATTATATTTGGCAGTAGTTGTTTTCTTCATCTTCCTCTCACTAAACAGTCTTTTTTTATTTTTTAATCATGATACTTAGCACTCTTTTTCCATCTCTAAACGAATAGCTAACGCATGACAAGCAAGTGCATGACGCCAACATCACGGATGACTTGTATGAATATAGAATCACCCAAAATATTGTCAGTGTATAGCTCTCTTGAAAGGATTATGGAGCTATAAATAAAATCTTTTAAGTGTAGAAGGGAAACTCTGAACAGATATGTAGCAGCTATATTTCAGAAGAAGAAGAAAACAGGTGGAAGGACCAAGAAGAAGGAAAGGCCCGTTAGTTTGTTCAGCATAGTACGAAGTTTTCTCCCCGTTCGACATCCTGTATATATACGACACCTATGCGTGCTCGATTCTTACTTCTAAATATTACATATTGTCGCCATATTTTAAATGAACAAAGTGACAGCATGGAAGACTAAAGAAAACGTCTGTTCCTCCGCGTCTTCTGTCGGTTGTTAACGTCGTGTGCTTAAGAGAAAAGTATTTTTTTCTAACACAAGATCTTCATATAAGGTAATGAAACTTGACAATCTGGACGTTTTATGGGAGCATTTTTGACAACTGTAATTTGTGAGGCATAAACTAAAGTAATCTGAACTCTTTTATTTCAGTTTTTTAATTCAATAACGCACTTCAGCACGCACTGTAAGATTGACCGGAATATGTCAAGTGAGCTGAGTTTTGTCACTGGTATACGGAATGAAGACTGTGTGAATTGTATTAGTAATACGTTGATAGGATGTAGTAATAAACATCAAATATAGAATGCGTCCAACGATTCTTGTAATTCGTATTTCTATATATGAATGTAAAGAATGTAAAGAATGTAAAGAATACCTCCCTAAGTTTTGCTGGTATATACATTTATTACTATATTCATTAGCTTGAAGTACCAGTGCGCTATGATATTGAAATCTCCAATGGTGACTTTTACTACTGTGAAACGTTCTTAGTGTAGATTTTTGGTTCCGAGTGAACAAATTCCTGTTCAATTGCCTTTTCACTTACCAGATCTGACATCAATGGACTTCCAAGTGCGGTTTCTCCATTGCGAAAGACACATGAGCTTTTGCAGAATTTTAGTTACTTCAGTTATGTACACATTAAATTCTGAACAGCGGAATATTTAATCTTATTAGAGCGGAAAGAGGAGCCACTCTTTTAGAGAGGATTTTTCAGTCGCCAAAAGTGATTTTCAACGAAACGCTCTCGTTTTGGATAAAAAACAAACGTTCTCTAGATGGGATGCCTATGCTTTATGATGTAATTTGTTCTTCAAACTTGAAAGAGCGATATCTCATCTTTTTTTTAGAGTGGTTCACAATGCATCATGGGTACTAGTCAAGTTTGTTCTCCCCCATTTGTTACCGCGAAGGTTATAGAAAGACAAAGTCGTTCAGAAATATACAAGAAATCTTTAAACACTCTATACCGTATACAAAAATACAAGTTTACCACATACAAGAAACCTTTAAACATTGTTTTTAGGTATCTTCAGAAGATGTTCTCTCTCAGTTGGTTGCCTAACCTACGGGATAAAGTGTTGGTTCGATGGTCGGAAAATAGTAGGTTCAAACCCAACTAAAGTCAAGTTATTTTTTACTTCTTTTTACATTTTCAACATTTTATTGTATAGTTTTCATGTTCAAAAGATGAAAAATTTTATCTGAATACATGAAAATTTATTTATAAAATATTGCGTTTCGATCGAAATGAACAACCATAGACCCCATCTTTTTTCGAGCGGAAATTTTTCATCTTTTCTTCGATGAAAATCCTCTCTAGAAAGAGCGGTTCCTCTTTCCACTCTTACAAGATAAAATATTCCGATCAAATCGAGCGAATTTCGCTCTTTGAATTTATTATTACTGTTTATAGTGTGTAGGGTACCAACTTGCATTTTTGTAAGCGGGAGCAAACTCGTTTTTGGTTTGGTGTCCCTTCGAAGAAGCGTACAACGTACAAATCATGGGTGTAGAACGTAGTGTAAAGAGAGGATTTAGAAATGCTGTGCAGATGCGTGAGAGCATGGCAATATTCCACCTTAGAAGACAATTAGCGTGCAATATCGGGTACGACTGTAATTATATATCTTGCTTCTCACGTGCATTAAACTCTACCTGTTTATATATATATTAGAGTATCAATTAATATTATCTTGTAGGGAAACAGTGATTTTCGTGACAAGTGCTGTTAATTTAAACATAACAATTCTCTGATAAGTAATTTATCCCAACAGAATAATTTAAATATTCCTCTCTTTTTAAAATTGTTCAGAAATGTTATTACATCCAAAACTACTAAATCAAATTTTAAATAACAAAACTTTGTCCCCAATAAACTATAATCATTTTGAATACTAGCTTTACAAATTGTGTTCCTATATTCTTTAAACATGTTTTTCTCGTTCTTTCTTTTTTTTGTTTTTTTGTTCAGTTTGTTGACTACAAGGGCACAAAAAGGACCGTGGTCTAAGCGGATTACTGGGGTCTTACTGTATTTAATTGAAGACAGTAAACTTGAAGTATCTTTAGTATATTAAGGGAGGAAACTTGATCAGAATGGAGAACGTAAGCTCTGAACCCGACGCCTGTGCATTAGAATACCAACATTCAGTCTTTCATTCATTACAAACAAAAGCAGAATATTATATACCAAAATATATCAAAAGATTGGGGGCAGAGCGAGGCAGGGGGGACAAACAATAATTCTCTTACAACGTGTGGTATTGACCTATTCGTGTCGTGTGAATTTTTCCAAAAATTAACATATACATTTTATATATATTTATTTCCAGTTTTAGAATTGTGAATAATGTAATAATCTCGTGAATGAAGTTCAAAACTTCTTTCAACTTCCTTCTATTTTTTTTCAATTTCCTGTCTAACCTAATCATCTATTCTCACACTTTTATATCTGTTTTTACCTATAAACTAAAAATAAAACCACCAAGGTCAAAGAGAGATAAAGAGATTTGAGAAGAACAGTATATTTCTTCAAGTCCTGGAAACTGAACCTAAAGAAATTATTCCACTTGAACTTCATGTCATACAGCTTCTAGCTTAGCCCTTTGAGGACATTTCTGTCGAAACTAGATTTTTTTGTAGAAACTTTTATTACTTGCGTTCATATTAACAAAAGTTATTAAATTTGATGTTACTGATATCATCATCAATAAACAGGGCTTTTAAGAATACACTGGCGGATTATCAAAACCCTATGTGCGTAGTTGTTGCCTTACAAGTGTTTTGTATACTCTAGCACACGTTATCACAGCGTATCACAGTTACATTAACGCTTACGAACAGCTTCACACGTGGTGTCAGAACAATTTATATCGCATGCCCCGTAGCGCTGCGGACGCATTCTGTGAGTTGTGACTTTCTAACTTGTAGCAATGTAATGCCATAGACCTGGTAATACATACTATAGGGTAATCACCAAGGTATCCTAAATCTATAGGCCACCCAACCAACCGCTATGTTGGTTGGGTGGCGTAAGGCTTAGGCTGTCATGTTCTCACGAACCTTCCTGGATACATACAAGAAGTAACGCTCCAATCCAATTACAACCGGTTCATTGCTGTTCCTATAGCTGTAATGAAGTTTTACTTGGACGTCCAATTACCGCTTCTTCAGCTAAGGACACTTAAAATTAACCAGTGGACTTGGAAAAAACAGAAACACATTTTATAAATGTGTGCAAGAAAAGTGAGGATATAAAAGAATGTTTTCAAATTTCTTTTCTTTCAAAAGCTTAAATCGCATATTTCGAAAAAAAACAAAAAAAAAACGAATGACGTTACAACACTATGTTTTAGGCAGCCAAGCTCTTTCATTCTTCAAATTTTATGAGTCTTGCCTCCAATTGGACTCTTAACGTATTTTAATGAAGTCTTCTGCCACCCACGTTGAAAGATAGTCAAGTTAAAAAAATGTTTTGTGTCTTTCTTTTAATGCGTTCCATGCGTACAGAATCGTAAGTAAGTAAGGACAAGAGAAGTGACACGCATTTCTTCATTATCCTGTAGTTTCCCAGTCAGTGTTTCCCTTTCTTACTTACGATAATAATCTAACAGTTATTATTAGACCTCTACCGATAGCGCTTGGTCCTTGCAAGCAAGTTAAGTGTTCTTCAATCATTACGGTATTTCCTTTTACTTTGTTTTCGCTTTCCTTTTACTTTACTTTGTTTTCTCTTGATTAATTATGTTTATGAGTTCCATCTGTCTTCTTCCTTTTCCACTTTTTCCTTCGACCTAACCTTTGAAGTATCCGTAATTTCATAATTTATGAATATACAACGTCCTAGCCAATTTCTTCTTCTTGTATTTCTTTATTACCTAATTCTTGCACGTAGTGGATTATTTTGCATTCTTCTGCAGATCCACATTTTGAGAGTCTCTGGGAAATATTCCCAGCCAATTTTTCCCTCCCTATTTGTGACTATTTTAGTATATAATGACTATCATTATTCTTAAATGTCTAATAAAGCCTATTTCTTTGTTGTTGTTGTTTTTTTACCTTTTCTACATTTCACAATTAGTTTTTTAAAAAACGGTTTAAATGAATTTTTCTTTGGATTTCGAAAAATGGTATATTACCAACACTCGCAAGGCCCAAGAATTTTTGAATTGTGCCCCGTGACATAAAAAAATATCTACAGGTGTAGATTTAAAAAGATATGTAGTCTCTTCATTAACGTTGGATTAGCGAAGATATGTTTCTGTTTTCTGACAACTTATTTGACAACATTTTGCATTCTTTATTCATATCACAAGTTACGCTGTGCCTATGTCCCTAACTAAATTCAAAGAAGATCGCAGTGGCTCAATGGTAGAGCACTCACCTTTGGTGCTAGGGTTCGTGGCGGTTCGATCCCTGCTTATGCCATGTGGGCTTTGTGGTGGACAAATACCATGAGCGTGGGTTTTCTCGGGGTGCTCCCGTTTCCTCTTACTTTTTTCATTCCACCAATCCATCTCACCATCATCCATCCGGCCTGAGCCAAACTTGCCTAAAGGTCTTTAAAAATTAAATTTAAAAAATTCAAACTCAAAGTGTCTAAACATTTTTGCTATAGTACAGACACCCAGAATTAGTTTTAGGAGGGTTCCACGTGCTTTTTGAGAATCCAAGGCGCGTCTGGACATGAACTCTATATTAAATACAGATAATTACGACTAAAATTTTACTAATTCTGCTTAAAAAATCTGAATTAGAGGGTGTCCGGACCAATCCTTAAATACGTCCCTGCTCTCCCCGAAATGTGCAAATACCCGCCCCGACGAGTCTTCTCATAAAGAAACACTGGTGCTACCTTACTATCTTCCCTACAAATACGCTAATGAAAACATGATGGCTAGCATCTAACATAACGTATAAACTTCTACAATTACGTCAAATTGCCGTGGTATGGAAACACTTAAAAATACTTGTGCACGATTTCTCTACGCAGTCAGTCCTCTTCCTTGTTTATGAGGTGCTAGCGACACGTGCGCTACAAGTGACGAGAATAGCAAACAAGGGGATGTGATTGTCATTTTTGTTCGTTGAACAGGATAACATGCCAACACAATACGGACGAGGCGAAAAATGTTGGCTGATAATAACATCATTACGGCCAAAGTGAAAGAGGTGTGGTCTTATAATGTGTTAATTGTGTGCATCGCATCGCGAACATTTTTGTAGGTGTTCTAGCTTTCGCTTTGCGTTGCATTTGTTGGCGAAGTTATTTTTAAAACTTTGAATAAACTACTTCTTTATCGTGGAGAGTGAGAATGAAGACTTTTCTTTTTCTAAAAAAGGTTCGCACTGCACTATTTCCATGTATATACCGAAGGTAACGTTACGAACGTTCATGCACCATTCTGTGATACGATTTTTTTTCACTGTATTTATCGTAACATCAATGTTGTAAAAGAAGAGGTTGCAAAGCAATGGATCAAAATAGATCTTGTCATTAACGAATAGATCTGTCCTTTACGTAAAATCCTTTAAGAATACTGAAGTCTAGGTTTAGCAAGTGGGATGATTGGATAGCAGAACAAAAGGAGGACGAAGGACAGATACTGAAAAAAAATATTTATGTAAACACGTAATACGTAAGTACGCATAATCAATATCACCAACCTACAAATAGTTTTCTTTCTAGTTCATAAGGGAACACCGATATTTCATCCCCCGTCGCCACGTTACTCAAGAACACGTCTCCATCCCTTAGAAAACAGTTCTTCCTTCACACGTCTACTCTTTGTTGGTTTTAGTCAGTGTGTCTTGGGATCTGCTTTGAGCAACACACATCATTAGTTATTGTTTCCATGGCACTGTGACTGCAACGAATAGCATCACATAGTTTTTTAAGTGTCACACGATCATCAACTTGAATGAGGTTTGTCAACCTTTGGTCAATTTCTCACTATGTTGTTTGTGGGCCACTGATTTCCCTTCTTGAAATCTCACCCATGTTCTGGTACTTCTGATGTCAAGTGTGGTGTCTCCA
>JAGDQP010074817.1:0-10228 GCA_022664845.1 Lepisma saccharinum | reverse complement strand
ATCAAGTTGAGAGTAATGTTCAAAAGACAGTAAGGGCTAATTCAACGGCCACCTAGCACCATGTGTCCTCATAACTCGGATTTTCCCAATAATTTTACAGTTGCTATATCTATGAGAAATGCAAACAGGATTTTTATAAAAAGATTCTCTCTTAAAAGAAGAAAATGCTGCAACTATGCTTTACCACTGAAATAGAATTTTTGTTTTAACGGAGCAAGGACCGACATCAGTTTTAGTATTTTGCATGTATACATTAGTATCTATGCGTATCTTCGTAATACTTTCTTCTTTTAGCTTGTGGGGGACATTTATAACACATTCGAAACAGAAAGTACAACAAAGATAACTTAAAAATTGCTAAATTTAATTTAAAATTGTGTTACAGAATCTCTAAATATGTCAGGATTTTGTCACTTTAAAAATCATATTTAACCAGACAAAATGGTAACTTAAGAACTATTCATCTTTGAACATATTTGTTAGCGAAAATTTATTTTTAATATTTGTGAGATCAAATTCAAATCTTTTATACAGTAGCTCTTCCATGTTATGCCTAATTGTTCTTTAATACAAAACTTTTGTTTGGTAACACAGAGTTATATAAAGTAACATGAAAAACCAACTTTTTAAAATCTTTATAAAGCTACTTTTCCTGTAAACTAAGTTCTGTAAAGTATTAACTACAACAAAACAGCAACAAAGACAGAAGTTTACCTCGGGATGGTCACGAGGTTAGTTTCTCGCTTTCTGTGCGTGTGGTCACGGGTTCAGTTATTCCCGGGGTCCTCTGATCGAAGTGGTTCAAATTAAAAGCTAAGTCCTGCTCTCACTAGCTACTTTAGGACGGTAATATCAATTCAGTTAATCAATCAAATACAGAGCTTTTGTTATGTCACTCATTTAGAAAAACGTATAGTTTTAAAACGGAAATTGAAATAAAATGTAAGAGCACTAGAACTATTTGCAATAATCGTTTCCATCAAGAAAAACTCAAGCGAGTATAAATTAAAAAGATGCACCAAAGATATAAGACAAGTCGTCTACGAATTTATAGAAGCAAATTCTTGACTTCTTATGATGCACATACGCATTTATATGAAACAATATCTCTTAGTTACAACTGTAAAATTACTTTAACAACGTAAGACATTTGGACTATTTATACAATTAGCACTGTGGTGGACGCGAAAACTGAAACGAAGTAATATTGTAGGTACTCTTCAAATTAATACTATGATTTTAGAGAACAACAATGATCCGAAGAAAACTTTCATGACATTTTTCATGACCAACCACTCAAGTGCATCACTTATTCATGACTATCGTGACAAAACAGACATCCTACATAAAAAAAAATGATTAGCAATAACTAAATCGAGAGATCGCAGACTTTTAGTGAAACTTAGAAAAAAGTAAAATCGTATAAAATATGTATATGGAACGTACTAAAGTTTACAGGGAAGGAAAAATTTCAAGGACATGCTTCACTGAATTTTCATGTCAAACATAAGAAACAACATAGCACTATATGTTGGTACCCTTATTAGTGCAGGAATTTCAGATCAAAATTAGAGGTTTATAATAAAAAATTCATACAAGCAAGAAACTTTGCACAGTTGTAGTACTTGACCTCCTTATCAACCTAAGATTGACCTTGAGCTTCGGCCGTGGTATTGGAAAATGGCCGCCGATTTTCAGTTTCTCGCCGATAACTCCAAAATGAGCAGAGGTAGCGTAAACTATAAAGAGTGATGATATGTAGAGAATGAGAAAACATAAATTTTGTATTTTCCCCTAATAATGCATTTAAGTTATGTAACTGTGGGGTTGGATTGGGTACGTATTTTTGATAAAACGTTAACATCCAAAGAAAGATTTTAATTCATGCACATTCTTAAGTTCGCACAGTTCTTCATAGCCTCTTGGTGTTTGTTTATTGGCCTGTAACCTAGATTCGACTTGTTTTTTGAAAAACTGACTTCTTTATGGCAGAAAATACTTCAGAAGACATTACACTCACCCCTGCCCCGGTAACCAATTCTGATAATATTGAATGTCCATTTACATTTAAGATAAATAAACACGGGTCGGTTTTGGAACTATCCATTTTTGGTGTATCCAATCTATAATTACCACACTCGTAGTTCCCATTGATGTATGATAACCTTTTATTGCTAATGTTCAACATATGGCCTGGATGTACTCTACGTGAATCTTTGATAAGTAAGGTTGAAATATATGGATCTCTTTCTTTATTTCGCGTCATATCTAACCCTGGGCAGTCCTCGTACCCCGATCTATTACCGAAGATTTACAAACCAGGTAATCCAGGCAGACCCATTGTAGTTAGCTATAATTCACCTACCAAACTCATTTCCGCCCTTGTTGACTCCTTCTTTCAACCACATGTTCAAACGCTGGCTGCCTACATACGCGACACCTACCACCTATTAGAAATCAACCGTAAATTACCGCCTCTTCCTTCTGATATACCATATATGTTACTTACTTGTCTACCAACATTCGTCGTGCCCATAGCTTAGCAGCTTTGGAATTCTTCCTTAACTAGAGACTCAAACATCACATTCCAACCACAGCTTTCCTTCTTAACCTGGCCAAAATAGTTCTAAAATTTAACAACTTCACCTTTGACGACAAACCCTATCTTCAGGTCCAAGGCAGCCATGGGTACGAGAATGGCCCCTTCTTATGCTAATCGGTTTATGGGTAAGCTCGAATATGATTTCCTGTAAACCAAACCCTTGACCCTACCACTTTGGACAAGGATTTTGGATGATATTCTGATACTATGGGCTTATGGTGAAACCAGTTCCAACAAATTCGTAGAACAGCTTAACAAATTCCGTGTTGTAAAGTTCACTTTATCCATCTCTAACAAAACAGTCACATTCCTTGATGTGGACATCACCTTAAAAACAACACCCTCACTACTTCCATTAATATAAAACCTAACAACCACACCACCAATACACTACTCAATTTCCATCCTTACCACACCAAGAAAGATAATCCTTTCTCACATGCACTCAGAGAACAACGCTTGAGTTCCACCACATCTGTGACTGAAACCAACCAACCGAGGCGACCCATCTAAACTTGTAACCAAACACATTCGCTGTGCATCCTCACATATTCAGGGCACTCTAACATCTAACACTAATCGCAATGCGCCGGCCTCCAACACACCGGCTCTAATCTCCCAGTTCCATACTAAACTAACCAAGGTCAAACAAATCCTACATTCTAATTTCCACATTCTCCAATCTGACCCAGACAAAAGATCAGTATTCTCTACCAGGACTAGGAGAAAGGGGAAAGAAAGAAACAATATAGAAAAATAGAATAAAAGTGCACATAGAGATGGAACGAAGAAGAGAATGGAAGAGGAAGAAGAAGAAACTTAGCTGCAGTTAGTTACATGCAATGGAGGCCGGGTGCATGGTTAGTGAAAAGCATAGAAATGCACGTCTACTTTCATCTCTTTCTAACTGTGACAGGTGAGTCAGGGATCAGAATTTTCAGGATGCTGACTGGAAAGATTTCGTCAAAGGTGCAGCCGTGATAAGAAGTGTGTTCAGATATTGGGAAGTGCGGAAGTTGAGGTTTGGAGGAGTAGATGGTTGTTGATGTGGATTGGTAGAGGAGTATGAGTTTTTCAGACGTAGAAGGCGGAGCATAAATTACAGAGTAGGAGGTTAGTGAGGTTGTAAGATATGCAACTGCCGGAGTGTCGGAGAGTACGCCTTGTGAGTGGGACGATGTTCGAAGGAAAGGCTGGGATCAAAAATAGAAAAGGTTCCGCAACGGGGTCTATTGCACCTGCCAGGTTTGGAGGGAGGGGACGGGATGGATCCTGTTGCGGTGAGAATCGTATTGAGATTCAGAGGTCTGCGGTATTTTGGGGCACGACGGGAAAGCTCTTTCAGTTTTAGGTGACGTTCAAGGAAGTAATGTTTGTTTGTCACACAACCAATATTTCAAAAGTATATTTCTAAACACATAATACACACACACACATCGTCGCCGACATAATTATTATTATCACCGTCATCGAATTCAGCCAGTTGCAATCTGCTGTTGGACGAAAGCCTCCTCCATTTTCCTCTTCACAAATTTTGGTCAGTCCGTTGCGGTTCTCATTCATGTAGCAGCTGAAAAAGCTTCATTTGCCTCATCCAACTTGCATTTGGTCGTTTTTTCTCTAGTAATATAATGTAGAGCACTTTACGTCTATTTTCTGTCTGTTCGTAGAGCTATGGTAACACTCCATCTCCACTCACATCTCCTAATCACATCTTCATTTGAGATCGGTGTCAACTTCTTCCACATTAGTAAGGAACTCTTCATTTAAAAAATATTTTAGATACCTTTAAACTCATGCAGATAATCTATAAACCTACAAGAATCACTGATCGATCTGTTCATCGCTGATGACATAAACACAATTGTTACTCATGAGGTTGGCGTGCTTATCAGCACATCTGACCATTCTCTAATTTACGAAAAACTCAATATAGCCTGCCCGAATAAAAGGTTACCTGAAAATATATATATTACAGGAATTTTGCAATGTTTTAGGAACATCTTTTTAACACCTCTGCACAATCTATTGATTGGAATAACGTAACAACATTCGAAGACTTGGAAAACGAAGTTAATTTTTTTTGCAGAACTCCTTAAGAGATCTTATGGACACACATGCGCTTGTTAAAACTGTAAAAGTTAATCAGCATAAACTTTCATTCATTTCAAGCAATACTAAATTGCTAATGAAACTACGTGATGACCCGTTCCGTAAATTCCAATGAACCAGAGTACAAACTAATGGGGAAGAATATAAAGGGTTACGTAACTTCAAAGCTCAGTTGTTCGACAAAAAAGGGCAAATTTTTCATACCGCATTAACATTGGAAAAAATAATAAAGATAAATAGAAAACGTCGCGTGAACTTGGAACAAGAAATAACTCCCCTCAAGCTACCCCGAAGGAATCCAACGACCTCGATATTACAAACATTCCTTTTGTCTTAGCAATTAATGCCCTTGTACCCAAAGCTGATCTTAGTCCACAGATCCCATGCTATTCTACTAATTTAGCTCAAAAAGTTAAAGACGAGTTATAGTTAAATCAAATGCGGCAGGGTTTGACGAAATAACAACTAAAATGCTGAAATTCTTATTACCGTTCATATTGTCACCACTGACACATATTGTAAACTTCTCTCTTAGTACCGGCTGTTTTCTTAGTGTATGGAAGCAAACTAAAGTGCTGCCACTGATAAAAAAACCTACTGTCACATCAATTAACGAGCTAGGGTCAATATCTGTAGTACCGATCTTATCAAAAGTAACTGAAAAAAAAATGTTTTCCAACAACTGAATACTTTTATTGGCAATGAAGGTATTTTACCTTCAGTCGGAATTCCGAAGTTTTCATAGTACGACAACTGCTCTTTTATAAGTCACCGATGAAATATTACATGCATTGAATGATTCGTTTGTAGCAGTTTTGGTTCTTTTAGATCTAACAAAAGCGTTCGAGTTAGTTGAACATGATCTTCTTCTTGCTAAAATGAAGCATCATAATTTTTCTACTAAAAGTATTGATTGGTTCAAATCATATTTACAAGGTAGAGAACAACGTGTTTTTCTTAAGCCTCCTGACATCAAGATTTCTGAACCCTTGTCTTTGGAAAGGGGTGTTCTTGAAGGATCAATATTAAGGCCAATTTGGTTTTCTTTGTATCTTTCAGATTTAGTTCCACTTGTTAAGAACTCCGAAATTCACTGCTACTCTGATGACATGCAATTATCTATAAAATCATCGCCAGGAAATATCAAGCGAACCATAGATCTTCTTAATGAAAATCCGCTTAATATACGCAAATGGTGTGGCAAAAACGGGTTTGTCATTAATCCATCAAATTATACTTACACAGTTATAGGGACTCAACTTCAGAAACTGAAACCATCGGACTTATACATAAAATTAAGTAACCATACCATCAAATATTCATCTAGCATTAAAAATCTTGGATTATTAATGGACATAAATCTAAACTGGAATCCTCATGTAGCTAACGTATGCTTACATGCACTAAATAACAAGATGCCTATATAGATCACGTGACTTGCTCACGGCAAAAAAAAAATATATCTAATACAGACACTAATTATGTTCGTTGTTGTTTGATTACGGCGATTCCCTTCAAATCAACGAAGTCAGATTCAATCAAAGAGTCCAAAATTCCTGCATTCGGTTGACGTTCAACCTTTGTTTAAAGAAGAACAATATTTTGAAAATGAATCGAAGAAGGTTCTTTCGTTTCTGCTGCACAATTTACAACATTATTCACAGGAAATCATCCGTTTATTTACATAGAAAACTTATCTCTAGATCCAGTATCCATAAGTACGTTACACGTAACAGATCAACCTATGATGTTCTAAGATACAAACTGACGGAAACAACTTGATCCTTCTCTGTATCAGATGAGAAAGCATGGAATTCGTTGCCTAATGCAATTACATGTGCAAAAACGCTTAGTGAATTTAAAACTCTTTTAAGTGCATATTTACCTAATCAGCAAAGACATATTGTATGTTCTTCTACAAGTTAAATGACTTTAATATGGTTTTATAGTGCTGTGTAAACATGGCACTATTTAGGTACGATATTTGCTTTTTATATTATGTCTTTTCTATTTTCGTATTTAATTTTGTGCATTTTTTTATTAATTTATAAACATATTATTATTGCATGATTTAACAAGGGTTAGGTGGAAGAACAGGCTGAACCTTGCCTGCTCAAATAAAGCAAATTACAAATTATAAGTTTGTTTGATACTCTTCTTGCCTCTCCTAGTTATTCCTAGTATGCGTCTCTCTAGTGTTCTTTCTGTAATTTAACTTTTGAGAAGTTTGAATATTTAATGGCAACGTTCCACAGCCATACAATATAAGAAGCAAGATACACCGGTTTTAAAAATTTGAATTTTATTCATGGCCTTTAAGGATCTAAGGCTTAGGCCGGGACAGGGAGAGACGATTTTGAGAAGGTGTCGCCAAGGGCCTGTGTTGAAGGTGCCATCCCGACATTTGTCTGGTGTGACTGAGAAAAGACCATGGCTAAACCTCAGTCAGGATGGTCGGCCGCTGGAATCGAACCTACAACCTCCCGAATGCTACGGCAACGCTCTACCACTGAGCTACGTTGGTTCGATTTTTAAAATTTTCGCTTGAAAGAGATTGGTAGCTTCTTTTTTAAAATAAATGTTAAACTACCAAACAAACTTGATGCCATTTTACAAATTCTATTTACGTCATCAGTTATCTTGGTACTTCATGGTTACAGTTGTTCTACATAAACACATTCTTCTACCACGCGAATCTTCTCTCCGTGAAAACCTCCTTTATTTTAAGAATTCCAGATTCTAATGCTAAGCTAGAGAGTAGTGGAAACAAATTATCACCTTGTTTTTCTCTCTCTTCAGTATATTCTGAAGTTGTTAATTCTCAGTTTAAATTCTATTTTCAAACTCTAATTGCTAAATTCTTAAGTCCACCTTGTAGTTTAACAGTTGAAACAAAATGATTATGTCATCAAGGTATCAAGGGATGGTTAAAAATGTTCTCACCACTAATTTTTATTCTACTCCTTCACAGTTTAAATATTTGAACACTTATTATAACGCTAAAGAAAGTAGTTCTGAATTTCACTGCATTACTGCTTTTTAACCGATGGTCACTCTTTCGTGGACATGAATGAAGAAGGTAGCGGCCACTATCTTATTTTAGGTACCATCCCGCCATTTTCCTGGTTGAACTATGGAAACGTAAAGCCGGGTGGCTGCCAGCGTGGTTCGAACCCGCGTGTCTGCTCATTACCGATCCGATGTCTGCGACATTACTTATTGAACCACGGGGGACGGGTATATTCATAAATTCTAACATGGGCTTAAAGTATTCCATAACAGTCGCGCTCCACGCCATGGTCATCTTAGGGATTGTCACCGCTTTACATTCACTAAACTTAATGAATCTCTCAAATTGCCTGTCTTATTGGCAACATTTGCATCTTCCTTTCTTTCTCCCCTTCCTATTTCATGAAATACATTATATGCCTCACAAATGTGGGAATAGGTCGTGCGTCACCCTATTATACAATACATGTACTTTTATACTTTATACTTCATTACGGGCAATTGACATTACAGCTGTGGCCTGGGCATGTCACCCAAATACATAATAAAATACAAAAACAGGCATTAATACAAAAAAATCAAACAGTCATACAAAATTATATGGCAAAATAAACATGAATTATCATACAAAGACATAAAAGATACAATAAAAAGTCCAAAATACAATCTAGTGAGATCATAACACAGTCAAATTAAAAAAAAAAGCAGATAGTGTAAAACAGTCAAACTTGCTATGACATATCTAGGGATAGAATGAATCTATGTCATGACACCCACAAATAAGCCATAGACAGATATACGTACAACCAGTAAAACGTTATAAAAAACTCATATCATGGATAGTCAAAAAATATTAGTATCTGTTCCATCAACATAATAATATAAAATAGAACTAAAAAGGAAAGATATAGAATACATTGATAAAATATAAATCTAGTAATAAGAAATATTCCATGATATGCCATTAAAATAATCGTTAATATCTGCGCATAAATAAAAATAACATACAAATTGTGAGAGATACTATTGTTCCACAATATTAAACTTCATAAGTTGATCATAAATAAACTTGAATTTTTGTTGGAATAAGTCGATCTTTTGATAATAATCATTAACTAAATTCGTGCATCGCGAGATCGGCGATGTTTCAAAATCAGAGTGCTTGAATACAGAGGCACTTCTTATATTATATTGTGGTATCCTCATTTTAATGCAATATGTGGTGATTAGACCATGCAATACCCCAAGAAACAATTTAATGGCATTTACAAGGCGACGATCCAACAATTTAGTGAGACCCATATATGTTCTTATATTCTCAATAGATTTATTATTAAATTTACTCTTAAACTTCCACTTTAGCCAAGATAAAAAGTTATTCTGAACATTTTCAATAGATTGTTCTATATATTTTCTTTTATAGTTTCAAACAGGACTTGCATACTCAAGGCCCGATCCGACCAAGGAGCAGAACAAAACTTTGCAGAACTAAATTTTAAAGGACTTTTAAAATTCCTACATACCCATTTCACAAGACCTAGGTTTCTACGAGCTTTAGATATTATATTTTCTATATGTTTAGAATAGTATAATTTACTATCCATAGTAATACCTAGATCTTTAATAGTGGTTTTTGTCTCAATTAAATGATTTTATAGTTTATATGGATAATAAGAAGGATTAGTTTTTCTAGTAAAAGATATACCAAAAGTTTTATTTTCATTGAGAGTAACAGATTGGCATTAGCCCATTGAATAACCTTATCCAGATCTTTTTGCAACATCAGGTGGTCATTGATAGTCGTAATAGATTTCAAGATCTTTAGGTCATCAGCATATAGTAAGCTATTACAAGAGAGATGAGATGAGAGGTCACAAGTTTGAATCCTGAGGGATTCCAGACGTTACCTTATATGTGGAGGATATACTGCTAGTATATCTTACCTTAAATTTACCATCTGTTAAGTACGAACTAATCAACTTAGCAAGAGGAGATAGAAAACTATACAGAGAGAGTTTCTTAATCAATAAATTATGAGGAACTTTGTCAAAGGCCTTTTGAAAATCTAAATAGATAACATCAACTTGACCTCTTTCCTGAACTTTAGGCCCAATTATGGATGTAAATTGTACAAGATTAGTAAGAGTTGACTTGTTGCTCAAAAAAGCATGTTGATGTGATAAAATACAAGTCTGAACTTTACTATAAATATGCTTATAAATATTTTTTTCAAAAATATTCGGTAAGATATTAACAACAGAGATTGGTCTATAATCATTAATTTTCTCACCATGACTTTTTGGTATTGGAGTGACTGCAACAGCTTTCCAGCTTATAGGTACATAACATATATTTATACACCAATTACATATAGAGGCAAGAATTTGAGCTATAATATGGCTGATGCCTTTGATTATGAAATTAGGTATACCATCAAGTCCACAAAACGATTTCAGTCTTAATTCTTTAATAGTAGAGAGTACATGTTGAGTCATAACTGAAGGA
>JAGDQP010074816.1:0-10229 GCA_022664845.1 Lepisma saccharinum | reverse complement strand
CTTTTGCCACAACATTGATTGCATTTTGATCAGGAGAATAGGTGCAAAAGGTATTAAGATTTAGGAACCTTGTTCACTGTCGTGCTTCTGCTGTCTCCGCACAGCTCTTGTGAACGCTGAGCTCCCATTTAAACTATGCTGTTAACTTAGCTCTAAAGCATTGTAAGCGTATATAGCTAAACACGTGCAAAACAGGCGTGTGAACGCAAATCCAACCGACTAGTAATTACATCTAGATAATGGAACTGTATGTCTGTGTGAGTGTGCGTAGCAATTTAAAAAAAAAGAACAGTGGTAGAGCGCTCATCTCTGGTGCTAGGGGTCGTCGGATCGATCCTTGCTCATGCCATGTGGGCTTTGTGGTGGACAAACACCGTGTGCGGGGTTTTCTTGGGGTGCTCCCGTTTCGTCCCACTTTCTTCATTCCACCAATTCATCCCATCATCATTCATACGGCTTGAGCCGTAGTTTTCTAAAGGCCTTAAAATAAATTCAATTCGATTCGTCGGTTCGATCCCAGCTCATGCCATATGGGCTTTGTGGTGGACAAACACCGTGTGCGTGGGTTTTCTGTTGGTTCTCCCGTTTCCTCCCACTTTCTTCATTCCACCAATTCTCCCATCATCATCCATCTGGCCCGAGCCAAAGTTGCCTAAAGGGCTGAAAATAAAAATGGAATTTTTTAAAAAAATCTGATAAGAAATATAATCTGAGATAATAATAATTCAACTTATAATAAAAATAGTGGGTAGTTCACGTGAACGGGGCCAAGGGACGTCACTGTCTGCTTCTCTTGTTTATATTGCTTTAGTGTTGTGAAATTCTGCAACTTTTCGGACTTCAAAATTTTACCAGCTACATTTTCTATGAATCAGTGTACATTGCATTAGTCTGCGAGTAAATGATGATGTATCGAATCTAGGCCTGTTTTAGTAGTCATAAAGAAGGCCAATTACCTGTTCACACACAGCATAACAGATAATAGAAAAGCGAATCCAATATTTGGTGTTGTATCCAACGAAAATGCTGTTTTTCGCAGCGATCTGCCATACAATCCCGATTTGCGACGAGGCCGCAGGTCGTATTTCTTACAGCAGTTAAATACGCAGTATACAGTACGACGCAAAGGTATGTGAGTACGTATAAAGATATAATAATAGGAAAATGTCTTACTTTTGTAAGATTGTGTGTTTTCTTTTTACCTAGTGAATTTGTTTTACAATGAAATATAAAATTAATTTACCTTTCCAAAAGAACAAAACGTCAGCGTTGGAATCGATTTCCTCAAACTTTTTAGAGATATTCCTCAACAAAGAAAACGTTCTGGTTAAGCCTTTGGACGGGATTTATTATTTGTATACTTATTCCTTTTCTCCTCTCCTATAATATGTTCTTGCTATAGTTAATACAGCTCTTCATTTGATGATTCTTGGAGAAACACTTTAACTATTCTTCAGCATCTATCTCGGGATTTTCTGTGTATCTTATACCAATCTGCTCTTTTTACGCAAAGCCTTTGAAGGTGTAGATTACACGAAAACTTACGACTAAGACCGTTGTCGGCCATAACTCGAATTATTTTGTCTAGCACTGAAAAAACCGTCGTACGTTCAATAGTTATACATCGAAGTTTTCAACTCGCTTTTCCATATCCCGCTGTGTTGTGTGTGAAACATGTGATGTTGACGTTTTTTTACAATTGATGTTGGAGCGTCGACTATTGTAGACTGCAGTTTTGGGGAAAAAAAAATGTTTCATGTAATTCTCTTTTCTTATTGAATTTTCACCAATAAAACCTTTGTTGATGCAACTAACCAAGTTCAGTAATTGGTAAACTTTTTGCAGTTTTTTTCTTCTGTAGTTTATATGCTTTATCAAGTTTAGTTTTCCATACTGTAAAACTACATTTACGTTTCCGTGAGCGGAAAAATATGCTTCCTTGGAAGTGCATTATTATTAGTGTCCAACTTAGAGGTAACATAAAAAAAACTTTGAAGCTGTTTAACAGCATTTCCCATCTACTCTGTCACACTTTTATTCGCGGTGCATTTGAAGGCTACAAAGAAAGTGAAAACAACCGGGCTGCCTTAAGTTTTGATACATAACTATCGTAATCTTTTTTAACTTAATCATTTTTTAGAATGTATTTTTTTTTCCATATGTGATCTTTCCCTTATGAATGTGCACGAAGACACCAGCTTTGATTGCATGATATTTTGGTTGAATATAGAAGAATGTAACTTGTTATGGAATTGGTGTTTTATATATACATTTTTTATGGAATCAGAAAGAGACGATAACTTGAAGTGCATATGAGAACCTACAATCATTTGAGAAGATATATCAGTCTCTTCATTTGCTGTTCTTGATTTGTTTATTTTCAGGGCTGAAAGCAGTATGTATCATGCATTAGGTAACTGTGTTTTTAAGTTTTTGGAAGCCATGCTAACATTTGAACATGTGAGTTGATTTACTATTAACCTTTAACGCTTCTTCCTATTGTTGTAATTGATGTAGTCAAAGTTTTTTTTTTTTTTTTTTTTTTTTTTTTTTTTTTTTTTTTTTCCTATTGTTGTAATTGATGTAGTCAAAGTTTTATATTTGGTATCTGTTTATTATTGATTCACCTTTTTTTTTTTTTTGGCAATGACTAGGTGTAAATAATTTCTTATAATTTTGCATGTGTATGTGTGTATTTGGGAAGACAATTTATTTGTACATGTTATCCTGTGTATATAACAGTGTGATTGTATTTGTGGGAGTGGATTCAAGTATTCGGGACGTTAAAATATATATAAAAAGCAAGTTGTTGTTAAGAATTGAATTGGTGCTGTTTCGTGTACTAGTTATATATATTATTATTTACCAAAAAAGGGGGCAAAAAGGGAACATACTAATATAAAAGGCAGGAATGATAAAACGGCCTGCGCTATAGATGCCTTAAGTCCGTCAATAAATTCAAGTCAGTTCAATGCAGGGACAATAAACTGCAGTATACTGAGTCTTAAATATAAAGGTTGAAACGAATATTTCAAATATCTCCGAAACTGTTGCTGCCACCTTAAAATATTGCTTATCCTTTCCCCCCACTCAGTTTTAGATCTGAATAAAGAGCTACATCGAATAATACAAAGTGATTTTCTGAAAAACGTCCCATCGTAATATGTACTTCCTTGATAAAATTACTTTGCATAATTCACTACAGCTCTTCATTAAGGTCTTAAAGGAATAATGGTAACGCTCGCTGCCTTGTAATCAAGGGATCACGGGTTCGATTCCCGGTGGGGGGACAAGTCGTTCGGAGCCCATGTTAAACTGTAGGTCCCTTCCTTAGAAGCTTACCACGTCGTTTAGAACTTTAATATCAATCTTAAAAGAACATTTTTTTTAAATCAAAAATGAACATGTTAGGTTTTGCTTGTTACCTCCTCAAATGCCGAGCTCAAACAGTCTCCACATGTTTACGCATAGTGAACAGGCATAGAGATGTAAATATTAAAGTTAAATATATGGGGATCGTTCAATATATGTTTTGCGTGTGTGGAGTATGAGAAATCCATTTATATTTATGCTGTGCTGACACTATAAATATTGGTTTTCATTATTCCACTCGGATCCGGTTTTCGGAGTGTATTATTACACTTCCCTTTTAAGCTAAGGAAACAATGCACTACACGAACTGCACACTATAAAAACAACTGCAGCTCCACTTTGAAATAATGCTGTGTAAAATAATATAAATAAAAAGGTCTGGTCTAATATTGAGCAGTCGAAGAATTATTATTGTTACTACAATTTCATCAGACTACACATTATGTGTGCTTTCCAGATAGTTTCATATGTACCTTGCGTCACCACAGCAGTGCCGTAAATAAATCGATGTTGAAAGCAGTGGGGTTCACCTTATTTCTTAAGCCGACAGCATAGTGATCACTTGTGTGTAAGAGACATGATCTAAATGTGAGCATTCGTAGCATATCGTAAGTTCTTTATTTGTATTTTTACCTCGTATTATACGTATATTCATCATACATGCTTGTTAGATTCATAAACTTCATTAAGAAGGTCATGGAAAAGTTTTGAATTTTCGTCCTTGTTGCGAGTTCTGCCGCGTTAGGATTTCTCTCTGTGAGTATCTTTTCATTCACTTGATATGTTGTTGTGGTAATTGTAAGGCGACTCGGCCAAATTTATCTGAAATGTTTGTGTAATGAGAAAACAATCTTTTCGATACATTTTTTGTACGCCGTACGACACTGTTGTGTTAACAAAAGGCATAAATGAACCTATCTGGCAAGCAGACAATTGGTATATGAAGATATTGTCGTAATGATAATGACGTTTTATTAACAATTTGTTAGACCCAATAGTGTTTCGTTCTGACCAGCATTACTTTCAAGTGCGCTTGCGATTGTTCTTGTAGTGTATAGTTCGTGTTAGTGCATTGTTTGATTAGCTGAGAAGCGAGACCTTTAACTTTGGCTTCAGTCGCACATGATTTCAAAACACATTTCAGTTCCTTGTGGTTTCTTCAATGCATTCTTCTGTCGTGTTTTGCTTGTCCAAATCCTGAGATTAATGGCTCACGATATACTGTTCCGTGTAACATTGAAAATTAATTTCGTGAAGTATATTCGAACCTTTGTATTGTCATATTTGTTGTATCAGATATTCGTTGTCCGCTTTTGTAACTGTGTGGAGGAAGTCTGCCAAGTTAAGGGCCACGATTGTCTTAATTTTTTTCTGTATTGGCTATATTATAAATAAAACCTACATGTACATTTCCAATTTATAACTTAAAATTACCATAATATGTAGATTTGATAGATTTCTTTAAGTATCCGAATACAAGATTGACGATTCTTCTGTATTTTCTTTCGTACTGTATTCCTATTGTCTTGGTGCCGTTGATGAATTCTTATCAGATTGTAAATTTTGACACTTGTTCAACTTAAAGCTAATTTGAAGGCTACAAGGGTGAGTAACTATGAGTAAAAAGGTTTGGTAAAAAATATATATTAATCATCCAAACCCTGTAGTCGATAGAAAAGATATTTCACTATAAATCATCATTGGGTGGGGGATAAGGTGTAGTTCGATCGACGCCGGACACACTGACAAATTTGCCCAATACGTTTTCTGTAAATTCCACTAAATGAATGCTGGGGTGGTATCTTGATAAGATACCCTGGAGTCTTCTTATTCCTGTCCCCGGATGTTGTGCTTGCCAAAATGTCATTGCTCATGCTTTGGATGCGCTCAGATTATTGTTGCCGGAACAGCCCAGAACTGTAAGTTAAATAAATATAAATCTGTTAGATTTACGGAAAGAAAGCTCCTTTTATTATCTTAATTTATGAGATCCCCTATTATTCTGAAGCTAAGACATGGTTTCTCATGCAATAGAGAAGGCAGAAGTAAAAGAGACAGATTGAAGTTCATGGAGTAATGTATAATATTGCACCTACGTTGTAAATTTACTCTAAGAATTGAATTTAAGTGAAGCTCCTGTGAATGATTTGAAATTCTATAATTCCGCTTACGTTTCCGATCTCGGTGCAATATTATATCTTACCTCTAAAATTAGGTGTAATATATCTTCGTGAACTGTCTGTTTCTTTTAATTCTGCTTTTGCTGTTGCAGTTGAAAAGGAAATTCATTGAACTTCGGGAGGTTATGAATATTTAGCAAGTTCATATCACACACTTTCAACGTGGTAAGTGTTTAGCATGGATGAGAATGTCTAAAGTGGCGTTATGTGCATTTAGTATATTGTCATGCTTGTAAGTCTGTCCACATGAAACTGATGGATGCATGTTTTGTTGTGACCTTTCATGTCTTATACTTTACTACTAGTCAGTGTATTTGAAGGTTAACTCTAGATATAGAAATAAACGAATTGCCGAAGATTAATTTTACACAGAGGAGTAAACGAATGCTTTTGGGAATGGTCCTCTGGTGTAAATTATCTAGATGTTAGTGTAGCCACATTCAGTCTTATATATAATGTGGTAAGAACTGAATGATTTTTTTTTCTTCATCATATCTGCTTTGCATGTTAGAGCTATAGTTTTTGAATGATGTCTAATGCTCTTTTATGATTAGTTAGCGATATGCATTACATTTATTTAAGCTGTAATTAAAATATTTTTAACATTATTGGGTCAATAAAAATGCTGAAACCCATCTTCTCTTTGCGACTATGCTTTTGTTGGGATCATTCTTGTAAATTGTACACACATCAAAGAAAAGTTTGTAACACCCACATTACATTATGGAACGAATACTTGTAACTTCTAGGCAATAAACAGTCGAATAATGCATCTGAAATAAGTAAAACAAAAGAATAATAATAATGCGGATGAGAAAAACAGAGTACACAGAAAAAAGAAACAACAGTTTCAATCATTGCATTATCTGTCGCATTCGTGTGCATTGAAACATGCTTGTTCGCTGACATATCTCCCACTAGATCGTCAAGACGTTCTGCTCTTAATCTGTCCCATTCCTCTTGAGCGGCCTTCCGCAGGGCATCTAGAGGAGTTGGTGGGTTTCTACGGCGGTGTAAAGCCCGTGTGGGCAGATCTTGAATGTGCCTAATGGGACTTACGTCTGGAGAAAAGGCAGGCCAGTCCATTCGTGTGGTATTAACTTCCGTAGGAAGTTCTCGACAAATCTGTAATGATTGATTGTCATCCTGTAGAATGAATTCCTCTCCGTAGTGCTGGTGGTAGACTGCAACAAGAGGTTGAAGATTGGTATCCGAATAACGTACACCAATAATCATTCCCTGAATTGAAATGTGAGGCGTCCGACGACCACCGGTGTCAGCCCCAAAAATGGTGGAACCTTCCCTGTGCTGCGCACGCGGGACGGCGGGGGTAAAGGATGGGGGGCAGACGTGAAAAATGTTCAGGTTCTCTCCACATTCGTAAGCGATGATTTTCAGAACGTAAACAAAGTCATTTCATCCATGAAGGGGACACCTGCAGATACCATTCTCGATTGTTCACCAATCTGTACCGCGCGTCACGGCGACACTGTTTGAGCGAAGGGGTTCGCTACAACGTTTTGAGCCTAGGGTGGTCTCATGGAGATGGTTTAAGAAAATACAGATGTCCCAATGGCATTTAGAAGCTGCTGTTGGATTTCTATCGCCGTATCCTGACGCTATCTACGACCCAATGTCCCTATTGAACAGTCTTCATTTGCTGTTGTTAATCTCGGGTGATCGGTCCTGTACACTTCCAGTTATCTGATGAAAGCTTTATCTCCTGGAAATGTCGCAGAGGTGCTTGGACTATGCTATTTGCCACAGAGAAAACCTTTGTTCTCGTAAAAAAAAAAAAAAAAAAAAATGAAAGGCGTGCGTCCCACTGAAATGTCGGTTAGCGCAGCATTTGACTGCACACTATAACTCCGCCAATACAATGTCCACAAATACCAGGAAACAAACACTGTTTGCTTCGTGAAGATGATACACACAACGTAAGTTATAGGAACATTACGACGCCTATTGTAAACTTGTACCTGTCCGGATATACCAGGAGAGTTCTTTAATATACCAAAACAGAAATAATATCTAAAAGTTGCTAGAGGTGAGCTATGATAGTGTTGCAAAACTTTTTTTCTTTGATCTGTGTATAATTTTACGTGCTTTTGAAATGCATGCCTGATCTGTGCTCTTTTTTTTTTTGGGGGGGGGGGGTGATTGGAACATGAAGGTATAGTTAGGTGCTGTGTTAGTTTACCAACATTAAAACATAACCGAGTGATGGGAATAACTGAACTTGATAGGAAATTCGTTTCTACTAGGGATCAACTTATTAATCTTCCATTATATTTAAATATAACTGAAAAGGTAAAAGAAAGAACAATTTTGAAAATTCGTAGTGTCTTACTTCAACTATTTTCGTAATTCATTTAATTGTGAAATTCTGGTGGTTATAATTTAAAAATATGTGTAGGGTGATGAGACAGCAGCAGAGGTGTTATGTCCATGTAGGAATGGAGGAGCTTGCTACAATCTAAAATTATATTTTTAATAATTAACTTCCATTATCATAGAAAGAAAATAAACATTGCGTCTGTCTAAAAAAAAATTGTTATTTACGTGGGTGGCAACACTGAAGTTGGAGGAATTGCCATACTTAACATAGACCTTGTTGTGCTGTATTCTGCGCATGTGATGTAGAAACAAACAGGCCAAAGCTTTCCCGTATAAAGTAGAGGCCAAAGCTTTCCTCTTCGCTTGTTGTATAAGTGGGAAACGAGAGACCAAGCTTATGGTAAGAATAGAATAACTCGTAGTTCACAATTCCGAAACATCCTTGTTAGCTCTATTGGAACTAATGAATAGATACCAATTTGACCGTATCCACAGAAATAACGAGGTCAGGTAAAGAGTTGTCAGATTTTATTTTGTATTTCCTTTTGTAGAACTACATTTTTGTTTGAGAGATTTAAGTTTATAACATGAGAAAGAAAGAAGATAGAGTACAGAGCCGAGAGCAAAGGAAAAGTTCTAACCTCGTAGTTCTCACACTGCAACCAAGCATTACGTAAACTTAGAATAGAGATTACACTAATTCTTCCACATAATAATAATAATAACCACCGGCGTTACAGACCTAAGGTCCTAAGCTTGCCCCAACGCCATCTGTCCGCGCTTGGTGGAACTGCGTCCACCTGAGTGACGGTAGTGCGGTCAGCTCTGCGCGCCATCTTGAACAGTCGTATTAGGGGCTTTCTAGACCGAGTGGCCGTCACTTCTTTATTCACGTGACTCCCAAGTTTTTTTTCACGACGCTGGGTGGACGCCGAAAAGTGGGACTCGAGCCGGGAATTGAACCCGGGACCACGCGGACATGAGTCCAACGCTCTAACCACTAGACTATGGACCCCTTTAATTCTTTTGCATAGTATTTTCTTATTGTTGGATCAACTTTTTGGGGGGCATTTTCCGGTCACGTTTCTGAGACAGATTAGTGAAGCACTTTTCTTACAAAAAGTCTTGGAAGATGTTGAACGTAAGAATTGTTCATTCAATCAAAAGACATTAGTATTTCAGATATATATTGAACATGTAACTTTTTTCTTTATTAGTCCTGTTTAAGAATACAACCGCTTTTGCTCATACACTATTCTTTGAACTTCTTTCGTATTTCATTTTGTTACATAAAGTCTTGCTAACTGAGAAATTGAGATCTGTGTGTATTAATATTTCCAGCAACATATCGAAGCGGCGGCGGAAGCTCTAAAGAAATGTATGGCAATATGCCATCACCATAGACGAAAAAATACCATTACTGAGTCAATAGGGAAGATGGTTAAGAGAGTAAATTACGATGCATACACAGCAGGTATGTGCTCATCCTATTTTGTGAATGCAATGTCAGTGTCGACTTTCCTAGAAATATTTCGAAAAGAGAATTCCAAGTAGTCCGGAAAAGTCACGGAAATTAAGTAATTTTCTGGAAAACTTAGGCCATGTTCTATGCATATTTCTTTAAATTCATATTGGTTCCAAATTTCTTTTTTATATGTTTTGCAGCGGTTTTTAAAGACCAATAGCATTGATTATTTCTAAGTTTGCCTTTTTAAATTGAGTCAGTTATGAAAATACCCCTACTAATTATGTGATACCATTTATTTATTTTACAAGTGGGTGATTGGTGAGACTGTCTGCTCATTATTGTGGTTAAAATATATATATATTTCTGCCGACAATATGGCGTTTCCTTAACACCAGTCCCGCACCTGTCCGCTCTATCCATTTCGTCTCCTATCAGTTGAAAACGCTATTGCAAAACGTACTAATTTTCTATAGTGTTTGTGAAGTTCGTGTGCTCCTGGTAAACAAGATATAAGATGGTAAACAAGGTAGGAAAAAAGGACACTTACATAATGAAATCTTGAGATAGGAGCACACGAACTTCACAAAAACTATAGAAAATTAGTGCGTTTCGCAATAGCGTTTTCAACTAGTAGGTGAGGAAATGGACATAGCGCACAGGTGCGGGACTGGTGTTAAGGAAACGCCATATTTAACGCCATTGTAAACAGACAATACGGCGTTTCCTTAAAAACCAGTCCCGCACCTGTTCGCTCTGTCCATTTTCTCACCTACCAGATGAAAACGCTTTTGCGAAACGTACAGCTTTCTTATTGTGTTTGTGATGTTATTGTACGCCTGTCTCAAGAATCTACCATGTAAGTATCCTTTTTT
>JAGDQP010074814.1:0-10229 GCA_022664845.1 Lepisma saccharinum | reverse complement strand
CCATTTTGGCTCAGTTACTTTAGACGTATACCGAGCTCGTTCCTTCAAGTTAGGCTCTGGCCAACTTCCTTCCAGTTCCCCATATCCCCTACTCTTTTCCTGCCTAAGTTAGTACTACATAGTTCAAGTTTCATTAACCTGAATATATATGACATATCTACCAATAACAAAAGGTAACATTTTGAGCCACAAGTGAAATTCAAAGAGAAAATCAAAGTTGATAACCAATAAGTGGTCAACTGGGTCAAATGCTTTAGCTAAATCAACGTAAAAAGTCAGCAATTTTAATAAGGTTTTTTTAGTTTATGGTTTTTCCCTCATAAAATGTCCATGCTGTGAGTTCTCAAGAATTTAAAATGATAAGTTAAATTTTCATGTACACGATCGTTACAAGAAACGAATTTAACAGAATATGATCCTGTATTGATATGTACCTTTCGGTTACCTTTTATGGCATCATGCGTAAGCGTGTTCGCAAAATTATGGTGTTTTTTTCGAACATCTTTAAGATTCCAATGAAACGATATAGGGACATGGAACTGGCACCAAATGAAATATAAGCTTCTACAAGGAAACGAACCATTCGTTAAGATCCATGCAAAACTCAAAATATTTCTTCTAGACCTCGAAACGGCCAAGAGGTTAGAGCGCTTGCTTTCTGTGCACATAGTTACAGGTTTCATTCCCGCGGAGTGGGTCGGAGTCCTCTATAGCAAAACTGTAGGTTCCGTCTTCTATCTTCTCGTTTAGGACGTTAATAACAATTGAATCAATCAATCAAGACAGGGCACAATTTACTTTTCATTATCTGTGATAGAAATTCAAGAATTCTAAATAGGCCTATGCCTGATTGATTGAATAGTTTTGACTTTTCAAAGTAAAATATCAGTTGTATATTGATTTGTTTTAAATTATTTTATATGTAAATAGTTGCGTTTTATAACCTAGTATTCTCGAAACTATTTGAGTTTGAAGTTTGTTTTTCTTACGACCTATTTAATATAAAAAACTTTATTGCTTAACTATAACGTGCTTTCATTGAGTCTTTACATGAAAGATTCCATTAAGAATTTACATGAAAGAAGTTCAAACCACTAGTAAAGACTACTAGTAAGCTCTCAAAGTTTGTTTATTCCTATCAGTTGTAATTCAAAATTAGTTGCTTTGACAAGACTTAAGAAGACTTAAGATTTATTTATTTTAACATAAAATAATTTGAAAATGAAACATCCTGGTTTAAGTGCTGTTTCTTTTCATATCTCCTGAACGAATAATATACAGAAACTTTGTAGGAGTCTCTCTTTCGTTTCGTTCCTGTTTCCCATCTTTATCGTGTTTCGTTACGATTCTATGATCGTTTGAAAACTGCACCATAATTTTACTGACACACTGTACTACACAAGCAACATTCATTACCTCATCCATTACAAAGAAGAAATTAATTCTCTTCTGCACATAAACTAATGTAATAATTGCACAAATACAAAAACAAAAAAAGGGGGGGGCTGAATAAATTAAGGCTTTGGATACAACTTTAGAATAAATAATTACAATATTCCGTGAACTAAGATAAAAAGAAGGTATATTGTACCAGAGGAATATAATTTCTTAAATACAGTATTCCAAGAAATTGTCTAACTTGAAGGAGGTTTGCAGTTTCTGTGGAACATAAAAGAAAGGGAACAAAAAAACTAAGAATAAAAATAAGTAGTCCGTGGTATAATTGGTACTAATCCACTACAAGTAGAAATAAGTGGGTTTTGTATGCACTTACTTCAAGAAGAATAGTTCCGTCATAATTAGTAGCGAGTATTCCAGGAATTATGGAGCAAAGAACCTCTTGAGACAAGAATAAATCATTCACAGAAGACATGACTATTTACTGTCATCGGAGATGAGGAAATAACTTGGTGTTTATTTGTGTAAATTCTCAGACATTCAAGATCTAAGCACAGGCATTAAACTAAGCAGAATCTGAATAAAATACTTTTTAAGATTAATACATGAAGGCTGTCTTGAAATAATAAATAAGAACAAACATTAATATTTATGCAATAGTGGCAGGTACTTCAGGCATTGTAGAGCCTTCCTCTGAATAACAAGACTCTGTTTTCGTATGAGATTTTTGCTGTTTAATACTAGAGACCGATCATCTGGATTGAGGTTTTTCCAGGGTTTTTCCATGTGCAATTGAGATTTTCCATGTGCAACTGAGGGAACTCTGGCAGTTAGTTCGGCATCACCAATTCTTGGATCATGCTTAACGATATGGGAACTGCCCCACCATAAGGAACCTGAGATGTGAAGCAGCAGCATTCTTTGTACCTTTGGTTCGCCTCTGGTCTGGCTAGTCAACCATGAGAAAGTAGCAGTGACTGCTAACCTTGGTGACGTTGGACCTGAGATGACATGATCCAAAGCGGAGATAGCAAGGAAACAACGCCGTAATTTCCTACTTACGTACACATTATCTGTCTAGGAACACACATCAGTCCATTCTGTCTATGGATCGGGTGGACCTACCTAAATATTGAACTATGAACATTTATAGGTATGAAGACATTTATTGGACGAAATGACGTAGGCATATTGGTGCAAAGTGTAGAAAAAGTGTATGTTTTTATTAATCAATCAACAGAAGTAACTTCTCCTTCACTTTTGTACCGGAATGACATTGCTGAGTTGTAGTTTCTGCTCCCACACCACACCACTCCATTACTACACTCCTGGATGAAAACAGAGCCCAGGTTTTCTGACAAGTTAGCAAGCTTGCTACAGATTTGATCCGTGGGAGTTTATTAAACGTAGTGCTTACGAACTCACTCTACCTACAACTGTAGGTGTCGTCCTTACAAGAAGCCGTTAATGCGCACATATCGAAATCTAGTCTGAAATTTCGCTGTCTACGGACCTTAAAATAGAAAAGTATTTTTGCAGACGACCTTATATAGAACGTAATTTCTCCTAGAGAAATTGCAAGGTAGGTTTCGATGTGGTCGCGTTGACGGTTTCCTTGTTAGTCAGTAAGGTAGATGGGCTAACTTGTTTCTCGGGTGGCCATTGTTTGAAGAGAAAGGCGCATTGCATGCTCAATCACATATAGCGTTGTTGTCGCCACGGTGATAATTTTTTCAATTTTTTCCACACAAATGAATGACTTACCAGAAGGTGTTCACAACAAATTACAACAGAGACATTCACAATCAAATTAGGTAAATATCGAACAACTAGTTCAAATGAATTTCAATTTAATAAGGGCCTTTAGGCATCTATGGGTCAGAACGGGATAGGGTAGGGAAAGGATGCTTGAAGGAGTTGTCCAGAGCCCAAGTTGTAAGTACAATCCCGGCATTTTGTCTGGTGTACCTGACGAAAAATCCTGGATAAACCTCAATCAGGATGGCTAATATCTGAAATCGAACCTCGGACCTCCCGAATGCGAAGGCAAAGCTCTACGACCGCTCACATGATTTTATGCAGGGAATTTCTTTATTAGTGAACATGTTGGCCCAATTTCGGCTTTACCTTATTCGTTATAAAAATATTCTGAACAACTTTGGGTAATTTAATACGTAGATCATCCTGAACTTACGAACCCGACTATGATAAGCTGTTGTCGAGATAGATACAAGCAGATAAATAAATAATAAATTGGGAGGCTTCAGTATATTCGTGTTTCCCATACAACGAATTACCTCAGAATAATATATTTCAAGACTAATTAAAAAAATAAAAAATAAATATAAAAGTAATCAAATATTTGTTCTACTGCAAAATTTTGAATGTCAAATTTACTTTAGTTTCATCCGTTTAGTTTAGATATCCTTCTTTAAACACATTGAACGTTGGGTAGATATGCAAGCATGAGCGATGAGATGTGACGCGGGTCTCTCTACCCTTGAAGGATAACGAAAATAGAGGGAAATTAGTAAGATCCAAACAAGGCTAATCCGGAGAAAGGGAGACGAAGTGGAAATGTGCCACGATGAATAGCGAAAGTCCTTGACGAGAGAAAGAGAGAGATGAAGAAGCGGATTTTCATTCATTGACCAGGAAGTGGAGTCCGGAACTGGCACAGTGGAATAATCCGTCCAGTGAATAGGGCATCCAGAATATATACACCACTCGTCAAACACAACAGAAAATAGGTTGAGGGAGAGGATGAAATTGATGGAAGGAGTGGGTGCATTTTTATTTGGAACGGAGTAGAGAAGGGCCTTATCAATATTGGTGCGAATTCTGAAAGCTGTCATCTATTGTGAGACTGTTGGAAATGACAATGTTGCTATCTCTGGAGAGGAAAAATGTTTCTCTTCAACGTTTCATATTGAAGTAGCTTTTTAAAAAGCCAATAGACTTGGAACGGACTCAATGACAACATATTAAAGCGTTTATAACGAAACTAGCGTGAAATGGAGAACGTTAATAACATGTAAAGGACCTGTCAGTTTCAGTCACAGGATTCAAAACGACGAGGTAAATCGAGATGGCTGAATTCGATTCTCAAATCAGTTTCTCACTATCTGGTATGGTTGAGGCGGACGAATAGCTGTAAACAAGTTGTTTCTTTTCTGTTAGAGAGGGAAGTGAGATAAAAATTTAGAGCAATCTTTTAACAGTATTTTTAAATGTGTTTGCTTATAATGATGAAGATTGGTACACTTCCCCCTGCAGTTAAGTCTAGAACCCAAAGGTCTTAAACCAAAGTGACTCGATGGTATGTTTGCCTTCCATCGGATGGGGGTGATAAATTTCATACCAACCTTCAATATTTCATATCCTCAACAGAAATCGACTTCGTAATCCTTTCTATTACAAAGCAACGACGGAAACCTGTCTCTGGAACGACTGAGAGAAATACTTGTAACAGGGCAAGCTGCTAAATTAAATGACTAACATAAGCTTTGTTTAAGTACACAGGTCGCATGCTTTCAATGGGAGTTTCTTTTTCGGGGGGTAGGGTCTTCTTTTAACACCTAGTCTAAATCTCAAATCTAAATTGAAAGCGGAACGACCTATCCATTTGACAATGTTTATTTTTAATTCTAAATGTGGTATTACGCGTAGAATGTGTTTATTTTTTTAAAATCGAAATTAGCAAAGAAAGTGCTTGTATCCAGTGCTTGTATCTCAGTTAGTTGAGCGTTGGATTAGCAATCGGAAGATCCTGGAAACAATCCCAGCAGCCGCCCGTCCTAACTAAGGCTTACACATGGTTTTTCCTCAGTCACACCATGCTAATGCCATGATGGTAACTTCAAAGCAGGCCTTGGCCGATTTCCTTCCAACATCCTTACTCCGACCTGAGCCTAAATAAACTCAAATTTTAAAAATCTGGAAAAAAGAAGAAATAATGAATAGAGAGTGTATATATGAGTGTTATATAATGTGTATGTGTCCTACTGTAGAATGTACATCGAACAAAGTCTTTCTCTACTCACTCGAAACTTCCACTATCACTCACTACATGTTGTCACTACCAAAAGAGAAAGTTCAAATCAAGGACACAAAGATGCTATAGAGAATCTGCCAACGTTGCCAGAACATTAATGATGTTATTACAACTATCATTTTAATTTTCCACTGACATTTGTGAGGAACACTGGCTGCAAAATACATTCAGGACAGAGTTAAACATTCATCAAGGGTTGTAGAGTAAGAGTCGGAAGAAAAACAAAAATAAAACAAGAATTTCTTTTTAAAAAAATCTTTTATGAATATAAGTAGCTATTTTCAGCTAGACGTGTCGTCTGTTGCTATTGAGGGATTTTGTTATTAGTTCCAGATAATATTTTCCTTCCTTCCTTCTCTGACTGTTGCCTTGACTTGATTCTTGACAAGAACTTTTCGACGAGCGCTCAAGAAGCAAAAGAAAAAGAAAAGAAGGACAAAAAAATGAGAAACAAAACCAGAGACAAACAAAGATGGTAGAAAGACATCGTAAAGCGTCTGCATTGCTTTCTGAGGGCCAAGAGAGCGTGCTGCCACTCTAAAACGATGGATAACACTTCAGCACAGCCTACATCAATTCACTGCTGACCTCAAAGAGAGAAAGCGCACTTGATTCTTTCGGCTATTTGGAAATCCGATTACTGTAGAAAAGGAAGAAGAGAAGGCGGATATGAGGGAGCGAGGGATCGGTAGGGGAAATCTAAGCGAGTTCGGAGATATCAGGATGGAAACAAGAGAATCTTGATGCTTGTTTGATGAAGAACAAAGAAGTGTAATATTATTATATAAGAGCTTACAAACAGCTCACGGCTCCCAAGTGGAGCGAATTTATTAGTACGATCGCTTTCCGTGCGTGTGGTCTCTTGTTCAAGCCCCGTGGGATTCCATTGAACAGAGATGTTCGGAACCTGATATACCAAAAATGTAGGTCCTGTCTTTAGGAGCTCGCCAGGTCTTTTTGGATGTTAATTAGAAGTCTTAAAGAGCTTTTATCAGTTCTTGAACCTTTGACTTGGAGATACGTTTCTTTTGTATGGGTAGTTACATTACAATACAGGGCATTTTAAAATGTATTACCGTAAATTATAAGATAATTCCTTACACCCAAACTAGGAAAATAGAGGGTGTAATCGTCACAGAAAACGTCATAACTCGAGAGGAATTACGCACGACGAGACAACTCTGCAGTTAACATGCAAAGTTGCACCCAAAATATCTATTTGGTCAAATTTATGATTGAAGGAATGACGCATAGATGGATTACGCAACGTACGAATTGTATTGCACAATAAGAGGGCCTAGAAACCACCTTCTAATCTGCATTCCTCAGTCATAAACGTTGTTAATATAGAAATAATGCGTACAATTTGGGTTGTGATATGCTAAATCAACACATCTTGCGTTACTATTTGTCGAAATATGACGTCATTTGTGATTATGCTGCTCCATATTTGGTTTCTTGTTTTGATGTGAGGTATGTATCTATTCTCTAATTCATGATCATAATTTTTTTGAAACACCCTGTATGTATTGAATTTATTTATGATTCTTAGGCAGCTTACGTTCAGGCCAGTACAGAGTGGGGGAGAGGATGTTGAAAGAGTCGGCGTGGACCTAGTTTGCAGGTACCAACTCGGCACAGTGTATGCATTGACTGGCTACCAGATGTTATTCTAAAAGTCATTAACCAACTACGATATAGTTAAATAAACTTATAATTGGTATGAATGGTCTGAATGTATGGTCTGAATGTATGGTCTGAAGATGAGCGACTGCGTGCGAAGAAAGTAACCAAGATCTATACCATCCAGGTATTCGCCCGATAGAACTGAGGAACAAATAGCAAACGAGAGTTAGGGTAGCCATTGTGAACATCACTCCAGCTTGTGCTGCCTTCCAAGTATATAAGCGTACGCAGCGACCGTAATCAGTAGACCACACCCCTTAGGTCTCGACACTAAATCAGAACTACAAAGATACCATGAGTATCTCTATCACATAAATACATAATACATACATACATAAATACATCTATTTATCTATTGTGTCCATTAAATTCGAAATTTATTACTCAAGTTCGGTGATATAGGCCTACTAAAATTTTATGTTGCCATAATTCTATAAGCTTCAGTGTTAAATACTGTCTTAATGTGCATCCGTGATTTTTTTAAATACACTTATCTATTCTACTTGAGAGACGAAATGGTTTGTAGTGTTTGTGAACCTTGCTTCCACCTAATGATAATGGAACATATCCAGTTTAGTGTATCACGGTCAAAATAACCTAAACTTTCCTAACCTAACGATATGACAAACCCCAGCAAATGTATCTGAAGCAGAATCTTCAGAAACTTGTGAAAATGATTTTTTTTTAAATGGAAAAAGCGCCATGTTTGTCCTAAATCTGGAATAGAACCTACATAATGGCCACTCACCATTTATTTAATTGAAATCGAAATGTTAAGGAAAAAGAAACTGCTTCTTTTCTTTGTTTGAAAAAAAAACTGTGCCCTTTCTCTTTGTACACTTTTAAAGTCAATTTTAATTCGTTTTGTTTATGTTTTGACAGACATTTACTATTTTTCAGGGGCAAGGAGGGGGTGAAAAGTAAAGAGAAAAACAAAACAAACTGCAGAAATGACAACACAGAAGGCAAAAGTGAATAAAAATGAGAAACGAATGCTAAAAACGTGTCAACGGTAGTAGTTTCACCTTGCTCTCTCATCCTTTTTCTTCCTCCACTTGTTTTTATGCATACGAACCTGCTGCCGCCTGTCGGAACATCTCAGAAACAAATGGCTACACGTGAGTTATGAGGTCACCGGAAGATGAGTTCGTGTCGACCGTAGCGCCCTCCCTCTCTCACAACCTTCGAGTGGAAACTTTCTTCTTTCTATTGTTTTTCTTCTTGTTTTGGGGAGAATGGAAGCAGCATAAAGTTGATTCAACAGTCGTTTTGTGATCATTTTCGAAAGTAGTTACGAAGTAAGGAATTGGGAGCAGGAAAATCCCAATCCCAAATATCAAAGTGTTTCAAGTGTACCTAATGCATTCATTAGTTTCTTAATTTGAAAGGTACAGCGATAACTTGTGTTTATACTCAGCACAAAGTGACTTTATTTTTTTATGTTCTATCTCAGTGCTTTTAGCTGGTTTCTTTTATTAAATATATTTTTACAATTTACTCATTAAAAACCTTCCATTATAATCTTGCATTAGATTTTGGGAATGACATTTAGGTTCTTGGTATAGTTTGAGAACATGGTTATTCGCGCTTTTTTCTTTATTTTTCTTTCTTTGTTTTATTTCTGAATTATTTTGTACATTGCCACAAATGTGATTGATGAAAAAATATTAATTGGGCAAAGTTATTTTATTTATTATACAGAGAATATGGATTCTTAATGCTTATCTGCTGTACAATGTAAATTCTTTGACAATTAATTTATTACTCGGGGAATTCCCTCTATGCTACCTTTCCTTAATTAAAACTTTGATCAAGTATATTTCTTGTATACAAGTTCAGTTTTAATTTACTAATCCCAGACGTTTTTCGTCATTTTTTTTGTCAAAATATTACGTCATTACTATAGTGTTAAAAATCGGTTATATCGAGAAGTGTCTATTCCAGAATTTGGCTACCCTGAGTCGGATTGTTTTAAAGTTTCCCAGTCACACCAGAAGAATACGAAGATGGCACCTTCATATCAATCACTTACTAACTTGCTTCCCAGATCGTCTCCCGACTTGAACAAAAATTCCTGAGGACCATAAAGGCATTTCCATTCTTTTTCAAGAGATCCTTCCAGATACCAAAGGAAATGAATAAGTTTGCATCAAAACGGTTTTCATTGTATGAAAATTTCGGAACCAATCAGAATGTTTTGAATTATTTCACTGCATCTAATAACACGATACATCACGTAGCAGTGCTCAATCAACACATAGAAGGAAGAGAAGGTTGTAGAAAATTGGCAACTTCTTAACTCCCCTGTATATAATGTGGTTATTTTGCAAGACTGCAACTTTATCAGGAGCCGCCCCTGATATTTTTTTTCTGTTCTTTACTTGTATGATTTTCTGAATATGAAATTCCCAGTTGAGTTTACTATTAACAGTCACTCCTAAATATATTCCTTCTAATTATTTTCGAACTTGTATGAACTTTACTGTGTGATTCGGAAGGACTTAGGATTTCGAAGAAGACGTGGACAACAATAAAGTGGTATGGGAGTTTTTGCGAATCCGTATCTTTTCGAATTGATGGATAATTTCCATTTGCGGCGCTAGTGAGTAAAACTGTCAACGGGAGATGTAGTTCACGCTGGTATAAACTGATATTTGATTGCAGTGTAGGCTCCAACTTAGATAATGTAAAGTAACGGGGAAGGAACTGATCCTTGAGGTGCTTCGCTGTGCAATATATTGGAATGAGAGGGAAGCAGGTAGTGGACAAAGAGTTAATGCGGGCGTTTGTATGAATGTGGTAAACGGAATGGGTATAGATACGTTCTGTTCTGTTCCGTTCTATTATCTAGTGCGGAAATGGCATTAATTAAACCCATCCATTGCACATTCGTTTTAAAAATTGCTGTTTTATGATATATATTATAACGAATTACAGTTTAACAGTCAATCTGTCTTAATAATTGATGTTTTAATGCCAGTTATTTATAAGTTGCTATGGTTACAGTCCGCCATAGGCGTCAGTTCACTTTTAAACTCTAGTCACAGTCACTTTTAGATGTATATCTCACTGTCAATTTTGAATTTCACCT
>JAGDQP010074813.1:0-10230 GCA_022664845.1 Lepisma saccharinum | reverse complement strand
CCAATCTTTCAGTGGAAGTCCTGAAAGACGACGTTTTGGAGACTCTAGCTTATCCCGGAACATGTGATAAACTCTATGACACATTTGTAAAAATGCATCCAGACAAAGATATTCCAATAGGAAAGTTAATGAATACATATTACGAGATATTGACAAACGACGACTGCATAGAAGCAAAACGTTTCGCTATGCACTAAGGACTATGTACATGGTGTCTCACTTCCAGCTTCGGAACAAGACTACAATAAAAAGTAACCATTCGAATCATGCAAGGTCTCTATTCTGCAATAAACTGATACAGTGTGACAAGGAATCATAGTTTTGGTTCTTCGTTATTGTAATTACATATAACCGAATCATACTCCTGCTATTTAAAAGGTTTGAGAAACAAATGAAACAAATACACGCGTAGATATAAACTGTAAAGATATATTTGTTACTTTATACAATGACATTGATTGATAAAGAACCCAACAAAAACCGTTCATAGCAATGGTGACTACCTTGTAGGATACAATCTTTGTATTTTGGTAAAATGAAACAATATTTTACTACAACAGATAAATCATACAAATATTGCACTTAAACCGGTAGAATGCATATATGTTGTCATAGAATGTAACAGTGACTTGTAAGAAACAACATAACGTTTGCAATGCACTCTTGTATAACCTGTGGGATAGATGCTATGTATAGCTTGTCATATACATTTTGTTTCGAACCCACAGGGGATATTTGTTGTATTACTTGTAGGAAACATTGTTTGTAATTTCATGCAATACAAGAATAGTGTACTATACAGGTCAACTTATAAGAAGTATTGTATTGAACCAATAAGTATTGTGTGAAAACTGGTTTCTACATTACAAGGTACAACCAATTGGTTCGAGAGGCATTAATAACAAACGGAACTGTACAAGCTCTTGTGAAACAAAACTACTGAAGTGTACAAACATTGTAATGAACTTCATGTTTAAACAGATTCAACATTTTTGTTAAGAATGATGGCAACAAGTTCCATCTAAATGACAAAATTTAGAATGTATACGAATACAATGCAATACAGAACAGATTTCAAGTTTACATTTTTTGGTTGCTGTTCAACTACTACTTTGAACGTCGTATGGAACAATCAATTAATGTTCAATACAGGACGGATTTAATCTGCTACCCTTGTGATTTTCGAAGACAGCATGTTGTTTTGCCTTGTGCATTACACACAACAGGATATTGTGGTTTGCTAATATTATGTTTGGGAGTAAAGAATGGTTGCTTTGCATATTTTTATATTTTTCTGTTATTAGATTATTCATATCCTCCAAAGTTATTTATTTCCGTGTTCCTTTATTCTAGGTAATCATTTGAAATTTAATCACATCAGCTATATCACATCTGCAGCCATTTTAGCTGATGGGCCTAATACTTTCCTGCAGGCCTAACAAAAATACACATTTGCCAGTCTGGAGGAATCTCTTCAATCAACGGACTGAATTAATATCTAATAGATATCAGAGGTGGTTTGTCCTGACGCAGTTATTACATTGTAATGTAATTCGTGATGAAAGTATAAAGACTATTTAGAACAATGTCATTGTTTTAAAGAGAAAACGTTTGTCCATAAAACGAAAACTAACAGAACCTTAAACAACTCGGAACTATTTCAAGATTGTTGTGCATATGAAGTACACCTCCGGCTTATATTTAAAAGTATGTCCAAAAATATTGATTAGTAAATACATGCACTTTCAAATATCAGCTCCCCCTCCTTTTGAAGGTTTTGTAATGTATAGTGTAACCTCACCGTACCTTTACCAGCAATAGCTAATTTTAACACCTATGTATGCAATCCACACGACATTTACCCAAGGTTGCTTGCCTATAACATAGGATACGTTGCTTGCTGTTACAACCCCTTCATTTGCTAAGGCTCATTGCCCACAGACAGTAATAGAAAAGGTTTTAGTTAACATGGTTATTGAAATACAGAATTGTATTTAACGAACGACCAGGTTGCCATCGAATTTTTTTCCTCACTTTGGATAATTTTACTTTATTCACTTTCTTTAGATAATATTACAATAAAATTTCATATAAAATGTACCCCAACGAGCACTAGCTCACACGAAGGGGCAATAGACATATTGATAAAGAAAATTCCTAAATTGTACATAAATTTGGTATATTTAATTCCTCACCAGAATATCAAGGAAGTTAGTTAAGCTAACTTCTATACATGTTCCAGAAAAAATTCTTTACAATTTTTGAAATCAAATTTCTGACCATATATCCTTTATGTGGTTCGGTAAATTGTTATAAGTTTGAATTAGATTATGCTTAACTCCATTTATACCATAAGTTGTTGTATTATTAGAATCAATGCATATTTTGTTCATCTGTCTTGTATTATATGTATGCACTTCTTTTCTCTTTACTAATAAAAGATTGCTATGACTAAGTCCAGATATTGCTTTATGAACAAAGATACACGAAAAAAACCTTTAACAGCATTTCAAACGGAACAATATTTGTCTCACAAAACAATTCCTTATTTGGATAGTACAGAGAATAGTCATACATTACTCTTATCGCTTTCTTTTGGAGCATTATAAGTTCTTGTAATTTAGTTTTATTTTATGACCCCAAATTGTACATAAATATATCAAATTACTTTGTATATACTCATTATACAAAAGATTGTTAATATTTATAAAGAAAACATTTTTAAAACGATTTAATATTCCAACTACTGAAGCTCTTTTTTCTAAATCATAAATGTGAGGTTCCCAAGATAGATGTTGATCTATTTTCAATCCCAGATACTTTGTACATTCAGCTCTTTTCACTAATATATTTTGTGAGTCAATTTCATCTGGGAGTTCTATCTTTGCTAAAGGTTTATGAAATATTATAAAGTTTGACTTTTCAGAATTTAAAGACAAAGAGTTAACACACAACTAATTAAATAAGATAGATATATCTTCCTCCATGTTTGCCTTAAATTTCTCAGTTGAATATGCATTATAAAATATAGCATAATCATCAACAAATAGTACATTTTTTCCTCTTAACCGAAGAGGTGTATATCATTCACGTACACTAAAAATAGCAAGGGACCCAGACCAGATCCCTGAGGTACTCCATAGTCAATTTCTAAATCACCACTTTCCTTGCCATTTGCTAATACATACTGAAGCCTATTCGATATATAGCTTCTAAACCAATCGAGAGATATTCCTCTAAATCCCATATTATCTATTTTTAACAATGTTACATGATTAATAGTATCAAAGGCTTTTTTCAAATCAATAAAAAGTTCAGCTGCTATTTTTTTGTTATTCATAGTTTCCTGTATTTCTACTATTATATCAGTTACTGCATTTACAGTTCCTGATTTATCCTAAAACCATATTGATATTCATAAAAATAATTAATTAGTTAAGGTATTTTAACATATTATCATGTACACATGTTTCCATTAATTTTGCTATAGAACTGGTTATAGAAATTGGTCTATAATTGTTTGGATTTAGTTTATCACAACCTTTATAAATTGGTATCACCTTAGCTACCTTACACAATTGCGGAAGTGATCCCATAGAAAAGGAAGAATTAATAATATTACATAAACTTTAACTAATGACATGTTTACACTTGATTAATAATTCATTATGCAATCCATCCCTTGTTTTTTTTCTTTTTTTTTCAAGGTACCAATAACTTGAATAACTTCTTGAGTAGTAACTGGTGTAAGAAAGAATGTTATATTCTGGGATAAACTGTTATTAGATGCATATTGTATATTTAACCCTTGTGGTATTTTAGAAGTAAGTTCATTTTCAATATTTACAAAATGAATATTTAATGCACTAGGTATTTCATCATTATCCAGCACAACCCCACCTACTTTGAGTTGAATATTTGCTGCCTTATTTTCATATTTCTTATTTGTTCATAACTCATTAACTATTCCCCAGAATTTCCGACTATCGTTTAATGTATCCTGCACATTTTTATTATAGCAATTATTTTTTGTTGTCTTCTATTATTTGTTATCACATTTCTTAGTCTTTTATATTCAATACTTAAACTTACATTATTTGGACATCTTTTCAATAGGAAATAATTTTTATCACCTTTCTTTATTAATTTAAGAAGTCCTCATTTATCCATGGTGACTTACTTCGATACTTTTTTTATTCATATTTTGAGTTTCTAATGCTATATAGCTTGATATTTCAATTCCTTGCCGCAAATGATTAATTAACTTATTATACTGCTAATCAATATTGCTGTCATTCAGTAACAAATTTGTGTTTTTATAATAATTATTAACGATTTTGTAATTATCTTTTGGAAAACTAAGCACTTCATTTTCCAGATGTGTGTGATAGGTTATTTTTTGATAATTAATATTGCATATTAATAAGTTATGATCACTAATATCTGCAAGTATATTTAAATATCATGTAATGTTAAATGATAGCAATGTTTTGGTAAATTCAAAACAATATCCAATTCCGCATTCAAAAAGCCAAGCAATGAAAAATTAGTTCTACAAATGGGAAGAATGAGGTATAATAGATAAATCGAACGAACATTCCCCAAATTTACACGTAGTTGATAAACCCGACGATTCCGTTCTCCCAGTTCTGCATCTAAGGATTTTAAATAAGTCAGTTGTATGTCCGAAAAAACAAGTCGACGATCTCAACTATTTGTTATCATTGTATGTAGGTTCTGGATATTTTACAAAATTAGATATATCTCTTGCCTTTTTTCAATTACCCTTAAGTGAAATAAGTAAACTATATACCGCTCTTCGTTTTTCAAATTACCAGATTCAATCCACTAGACTTCCCTACGGATTGGCTAGTGCTGTTTCAGTCTTCAATCTCAATAATGAATCAAATATTTGGTATGGACACAAGTGAATGGCTCAGGGTCTACGTGGATGACTTTTGCTGTCTTTCAAGAAGTTTTGATGAACATCTGCTAAGGATAGAAACCATTTTAAAGACATTGCAAGATCATGGTTCAACGTTAAAACTGAAGAAATGTTATTTTGGCCTATTGGAGATAATTTTTACGACAGATATACGTATAGCCCCTACTGAAAGTAAAGCAATATCTAAGTATCCACATATCAGCATCAGAACCTTGATCAAGCTCTTGATATTGTTGCTGGGTAAAAATTGCATCTTCCTGTTTACACAGATGATCATATTTTGCCTATATCTCCCTGATTTCTACCAATATATCAGACAACAACCAATATTCCAAAGATAACCATTTCAATTTTATATAAAAGATTATTATTTTTCTTCTTATCAGGATGACCTTGTTCCACTTGTCCGTTAGTCTTTGACCGCCTTCGTTAGTTAACTTTATCAACTACATTGAAAAAATAATAACCTTTTATATGGATTGTACGTTTCCTTTGTTGCGGACCAGACTAGCGGAAGGTCGCCTAAAAAATAGGGTGCACAATTGGACCGTGTAAATCGGCATGGAGAAGAAATTAACACAGTTATTGTCTTTTATATCAGTTAAACTTGTTACTTTGTTTATCTAGTTCCACATAATCCGCTTCTGAAGACTACTCATAGCTAGTCACAACAAAAATTGCTTCTACAGTAAAACCTCGTCAGTAAGTGTTATACGATCATTTGTTCCGAAACAATACTATTCACAAATCATACGCAGTGTATATAATTCCACAAAGCAGTACTGTGAACCTCTACGACCACGAACGCCGCACAACAAACGAATAAAACAAAGTAAATGGAGTGTCAGGTGGGGGATTTTTCACCCCAACAGAAAAACAATTCTCAGAAAAGAATATACTCCCGGCGTCAGTTAGTTCCTTTATTAGTGTCTTCTTCATTTATTTAGTCATCTATAAACAAAAGAAAATCCAGTGTTCAGTGTATTACGAATTATTATATGAAAAACAACGAGGGGACCATATATAATCTGCGTGGTCCTTCGACGTTCAAAATAAGGAAACACCGACGCAACAGCCTTTTTAATATTTGTAAATATAAAATGACAAGGTTTTCAATATTTATTAGTTAAAATATCGATAAAATACCATAAATAGATAGTGTTTACACTCCATTGGGAAAATAAGAGGAGAATAGCATATTTGTTGTTTTATCGGAAGACATTTATACTACCCGAAATTCCCGTTGCGACATGAACTGATGGGAGTTTTCAATTATTTTTAAATTTATTATTGTAAAGTCTTTAGACAACTTTGTCTCAGATCTTGAAGGCTACTGTGCAACATCAGCCAACATACTGGAAACAATCGTGACAGACTGGATTAAAACGACAGATTTGGCATAGTTCTTCTATACCCTCACAACAATCAATTTGCAGGGAGGTGCCTGATTTTCGGGACGCCATATTTATTTTATTCAAGGTTTTCCGACTTTCTTCAAATATTGCGAATTATACCCCCAATGCTTGCGTTTACAGCATAAAGTGTGCAAATATCTTATTTACCATTAAATTTCCTACAATTTGAGCCCAATACCGCTTTTGTAGCTTCCATAGTTTTTGAGATATAAGCTTTCAAAATTTGATGATTTTGTAAATTTTCGACTCTTCTTAAAAATCGCTGGTTATCTCTCCAGTGGTAGAGTTTACAGCAGAAAGTGTTAGATTAAGATTTATTTCAAATCAAATTTCCTATAATTTGAGTACAATACCGCTATTTATCTTCAATATTTTACGTGATATAAGATTTTAAAGTTTAGGCTTTTTAAAGATTATGATATTATCTTTATGTTCTGTCTATGTTTGCTAAATAGCTTCAAAGTATTTTTGTATATGGTAACAACTATTAAAATCAAGAACTGTGCAAAATCTGCCGCTTTAATCAATCTGAACGGCACGCGCGCGCTGATTTCGCTCTGATGAGATACACAGATCAACTGCATCCGCGATATATGATCATGGGATATATCCTATGCTCCTCCCACTTTGACCCCATTGGCTGTGGGTCCCTTCAGATTGCGTCCAGAAAGGATGGCGTGAAGCTTGATCCGCTTTATTATTGTCTGACAATACATGAGATAGAACAAAATTACTGACACAGGCATACAAATAGTGAACAACAGGTATCAGCTATTGTAGGTGGAAAATACGTCGATTCTTATAATACACTACAGTAATGTTGTCGAACAAAATAGGCGCTTGTTTAGGATACATGGGAGGGCCGCCACAGCTGCGGCAAGAGACTCGGTGACAAAGATAGGATGTGTTTCAGAAAAGCGAGCCAAAAAAAAGTTCGGTAGACATAACTTTCAAACACAACTTCGATGGATATAGGGGTACCATCCACAAACACAGTAGTACGGACAAAGTCGGGTTGAAACAAATTAAATGCACTGATAAAGTTTTCTAAAGTTGAAGCATTGTCCACTGAGGAAATATATTTTCGGTGACAGCAGACACTAGCGGAAAGCTCAGCGATGTAAGAGCATCGTCCCAACATATGTTGCCAGCGATGTCTGTTCGAAGACGGGAAGGGGCTACCGAAAATATCGTTGGGGCAAAACGCAAATGCAAAGGGCCATGCGAAAAGGATTAAACTTCTTCATCAGTGATTTGTTCACATATCCTCTGTATTATGATGACCTACTCCTTTGCTGCTCAGTGTCACAAGTGAATCACGCAGTGTCCATAATATTCAACTCTACGCTTGCAGTTAATATTAAGAAAAGTGTATTAGTATACCAAGGAACTCGTTTACTTAGGAGTTAAAGTGTCAACAATAACTATGTCAGTGTCTATTTTGCCTCAGTATTTGCCCCAACGATATTTTCGGTAGTCTCTTCACGTCTTTGAACAGACATCGCTGGCTACATCAGTTGGGCCGATCCGCCTACATCGTTGAGCTCTCCACAAGTGTCTGCTCTCACCGAAAATACCTTACCTCAGTGGACAATGCTTCAACTTAAGAAAACTTTATCAGTGCCTTGTGTTTTGCTTCAACCCGACTTTGTCCGTACTACTGTGTTTGTGGATGGCACTCCTATGTCCATCGAGTTGTGCTTGGAAGTTATGTTCACCGAACTTTTGTGACTCGCTTCTCTGAAGCATATCCTACCTTTTTCACCGAGTGTCTTGCCGCAGCTGTGGCGGCCCTTCCCATGAATCCTAAACAAGTGCTTATTATCTCCTACAATATGTTTGTAGTGTATTCTAAGTACCGACGTGTTTGCCTTATAAACTACCTGTTTGTCATCTATTGCTCACTATTTGTATATCTGTGTCAATAATTTTGTTCTATGTCGTGTATAGTCAGAAATTATTAAAGCGGATCGAGCTTCACGCCATTTGTTCCGGACGCAACCTGAAGGAACCTACATCCACAGTTCGCTCCCACAACCGCGTTGCGTCAACACCTGCAATGGGTATATACAACAATTCCCAATAAACTACCGGTATTGGTTCACATAACAACCTATAAGATGCCAAGATTTTCAAATCTTGTATCTAGAAAATAATTAAAACTACAAAAGCGACACTGCACTCAAATTGTAGGTAAATTGATTTTCAATAAAACGTATTCGAACACCTTCCGCTGTAAACTCTACCATGGGGAAGATAATCAGTGATTTTTAAAGAAAAGTCGAAAATTTACCCCCAAAAATAAAAACTTTGAAAACTTGTATCTCAAAAACTATATAAAAGTTACAAAAGTGGTATTGGGCTCAAAATGTAGGGAATTCAATGGTAAATAAGATATTTGAACACGTTTTGCTGTAAATTCAACCACTGGTGGAAATAATAAGCGATTTTTGAAGAAAAGTCGAAAAGCCTTGAAGAAAATCAAGATGGCGGACTCGAAAATCGGGCAGCTCCTTACAAATTGATTGTACTGAGAGTATAGAAGAACTATGCAAAATATGTCGCTTTAATCTAGCATGTCACGATTCTGACTAATATGTCGCTCTAATAGTGGAGTGTCATTTACTTCATTTCATTGACTTTTCTGTAAGGTTAAATATGTATTTTCTCGAACTTGAACTAGCTGGTAAGTAGACTGTATTATTGAAAATTAAAATCATTTGCGTTAAGACTATGTTGTGTACAAGGATTTTGATACACTTGGTTGGTGATTTTGTGGGGGCCAGGTGTATAATCAGAAGGTCCTTGTGCAGCTTGAACCTGCGGTGTCCTCTAATCTCTCTTTTTTTTCTTGTAATGTCTTCACTAGAAGGCTACCCAAAGGTTAACTTATAAGTTAGTTATCAAATAAAAGCTCAAAACTAAGGTGAAGAAAGTGGAACAGATGGTTAGTACAAATCCGAATCGTTCATTGATTAAAACATATTTCGAGTTTATGGTTTCATTCTTCTCATATATTAATTAAAAATTTACTAACATGAAAGATATAGACCAAAATTTTGGTCCACACTAACTTGGCTGATTTTACTGTATACATTCTTTTACAATTTTACCGTATACAAATTTGACTGAATTTTTATTGTACAGTTCTCCAAAACTCATTTGCGCGACTGAAAATTTCAAAGTCCGAAAAAGTGGGACATGTGGCAACAGCGGAATCAAACATCTACAAGAGTTGCAAACCGACACAACGGAAGTTTTCGTGATGAAGAATGAAGATGGAACATTAATATTAACGATGGACATTTTGCAACAAAGGTGTAATTACTATTATTAACATTATTATGCGAGTGATATCCGTATCGAAAGCAGTGATTCCGCCAGATCCCAAAATACTGGAGGGCACACTCAGTTTTAATTTTTTACGGTCAAAAACGATAGAAACTTAAAAACACCAATTACAACCCCTCCCATTTTGATTTGACACCCCCTCAAGCTGAAAATCCTGACTGAATCCATGGTCTAAACTATAATGAATTTAATCTATTTTCCAACATTTACGGACTTAGAAGCAGCAATAGGTAGGCACGTGGGATCGAAGTCCTCGGCCGACTATTCTGACGGAGGTTTTCTAGTGTTTGTCTCAGTTTCACCAGCCGAATGCCGGGATGGTGCTTTACGAAAAGTTCTGACCAATACCTTACTCATCCTTTTCTTAACCCATCCCGATCAGAGCGAAAGATGACAAAGGGCCTTAAAAAATCCAATTCAATTCAATCCAGCATTTAAAAGAGAGAAAGCATGGGAAAGGTAACGAACAGGATCATATTCTATGCACCATCCGGCATTCACCTGGTGTATCTGTAAAAA
>JAGDQP010074812.1:0-10230 GCA_022664845.1 Lepisma saccharinum | reverse complement strand
ATAATTCCAATTTCTTTTCCCAGTAGTCATAGGTACCCGATACAAACCCTTGCCCAGTTACGCCGAATTGTACGGACATCAAATACAAATTTTGGCATCAGATCGTCCAAAGTCGTGTAATATTTGCGGTGATGAAACGTATTTAGCAGCTGAATGCCCACTGGTGAACAATATTAAAATCTTAGGCATAATTCGGTATCGATGTTGGAAAGATACTATCATAAAGAACTACGAAATATTATATCATAATATTGTTAATGAACTAATAAAATACCCAGATTATTTTAAACACCTACACTCAAGGTTTTTTTTTTTCATAAATTGTTATATACTCAGTAAGTGTAGCTTTATTGCACAATTTTTTTCCATTTCCCAATAAAATAGTGGCACAATTGAATAAAATAATTGGGTACTTTATATGGAAAAACATATGCTAAGAATCATGAGAGATCACTTGTATTTACCATCATACCAGGGTAGTCTCCAGTTGAAAAATATCCAATTATAATGTAAGGCACTTTTGCTGCAACGAACTATCACAGTACCGTACTATGTAGCCTTTCTCTGTAAATGTTTTAAGGCAAGTAATGAGTAAATTCGACTTTACGACGCCTTTAAATATAAATCAATGGCGCAAATATGTACCTTATGTATTTGAACCTCTCCTTGAAATTTTACATTGCGCAATTTATTGACAATAATAGCCTCCAAAATGCTAGTGTTAAACAAATTTATAAACAATTATTTGCTTCGCTGTATTATGTTGGAAATTAAATGACAAATAAAAACCCACATTGGAATTGGCCGATGATATGGACAAAAATTAAACAGTTAAAATATTTTCCAAAGTTACACGATATTAGATACCAATTAACATATAAGATCTTCGAAACTCAAAATAAATTATTCGAAAAATCTATAGTGCCACACAACCAATTTAGTAAGTGTGATCATGTGGGCACTCTATCACACAAGTTAAAGCAGTGTGGAAATAGTGGTGTGTGTGGAATTATTTTCTTAATATTCTAGCTCGTATTTGTAGAACGACGGTAACATCTTTTAATCCCGAACAAATTATTTACAGAACTGAATTTCGCCATATTCCTCCTACCAAGAACAAATTTGATAATTGGTTCATCGCACAAACGTTACAGATGCTGCTTATGTAAAGGGACACTAATTCTGTTCAACTACATAGAAACCAAATAGTGTTACGATATTTGCAGATAGAACAAAATTTTCGCTATAAACATTTTGCTTATTTTATTAGAGCTGTATATTAGTAGGAGGTCCTGCGCAACTATGTATATTCACACAGGAAACAATTAGACAGTATCTGGTTTACTAATATGATTTTGATTGTTCATTTTTTATCCCTTTCTTATTACTTTGTCTCCTTTTATAGGAATAATTGTTACTGAAACAACCAACCAGGCAGCAAAGGAATATTTTGTTAGATTGATGTTATAGATTTTGTTTACTTGTAGATGATATAAACAGCAATAAAAAAAGTCGGTAAGACGCTTGATTTCTAACTGAGCAACCCATGTTTAAATCTCGCTGCAGCCGTAACTATTTTCTCCCAGTACCGAAATCAATACCGTGTGTTGTGTTGATTTAACACACGAAAGTGGTAGTTACGCTGGGACATTGCATTGTGTTTAATTAACACAGTTATTTTTTGCAGTGCGGCAATGGATTATTGTAATTAGTTGATTACGAGGCACTGGGGTTTTCTAAAAAAGTTTGTAATTACTATATGAACATAACAGACATAAAAAATGCACACCTAGAGGAACACAGTTGATATAATTAAGAATTAAATTACATTTATTTATGGTCATTTCATTAGCTCAGCTCGTGATAGGGTAAGGATAGGATAGGGAAAGCAGCTTCCAGGGTTTTACTTAAGATACCATCCCGGCATTATTCTGGTGAAACCGTTTAAATCCTTATTAAGGTAAATCGCCTACGGAATTCAAACCTCCGTTCCTACCCATTACCAACTCGAAGGCGACAACGTTACCGCCTCGATCACGGGAGCTGGGTGATGGAGCTAAGAACCGGTAATTAGAGACAGCGTAAGCCAATCATAAGTGATATAATGGTTTGGTGCTGTAACAATCAAGAGGGTCTGAATATAGTGCGTTGTGGTACCCCTTGGTGTGTAAACATAGCGTGTGCTAGAGTGTTTACAATATTCTAATCGCACACTACTTTAGGCTCCCTAAATACTTTACCTGTTTTACTACCTCATATTCCCCATGAACGAAATGTGCCACATTGTGGTGAGCAAACATCCGGATTTGTGGAGGCTATCATCAAAGAGGTGGTTCGAAGGTGACTGGATGGTGGAGACCGTCAAGTTGGCATTGAAGAGGCAAAAGAACGGATTGGCTGCCAACTTGGCGAGATATTGCAAGTAGGCCATCGTTGGTTAAGAGGCAATGCTTACTGGTCGGCATGCTGGCGGCGTGCACTAAGTGCCACCACTTTTCATTTGACAACGCAGACCCGTAATGCCACCTTACTAGACTCCATTGTTGTCAATTACTTACTAGAAGAATGATCTGCGTCGATCCGGCCTTCCAACCAGAATAGAATATAATCTTCATTATTTCCCCGTCCGAGCTACATGCCCTGCCCACCTTAGTCGTCATGATTACATTATTTTTACATCTGGTGAATCGTACAGTCCGTGGAGTTCTTCATTATGCAGTCTCCTCCGTTCTCCAGTCATTTTGTCCCATTTCGGCCTGTATATCTTTATCAAAACCTTATTTTCAAACACACGTAATTTATGTTCATCTCCTAGGGTCGTACTCTACCTTTCGTAACCCTAAAGTATTACCGGCAGAATAACAATTCTGTATATTTTCAATTTCAATTTCCACGATATTAATCGCAATGTTAGAAGTTTATGGTCTGAATAGAAACATGTGTTGCCCGATACTAAGCGACTTTTTATTTCTTCCGTGATCTCATTTTTGCTTGTTACATATGCTCCCATGTATTTAAATTTATTTACTTTCTCTATTAACTCACCCTAAATTTTATGTTTTTATTTCCTTCATTCCCTGTGTTTCGGCTTGTTATCATCTATTTTGTTTTATTTATGTTTTCCTATAGATCTATCTCATCGCATGCTTCTACTAAGAAATCGGTGTTGCTTTTTAGTGAATCCATATTGTCCCCTATTAAATCTACATCATCCGCTTATACGAACAGTTGATTCACACAATTCAATTATAGTCCCTTCTTGTCCCCTTTAATTTTGTAAATCCCATATTCTAAAGCAAAGTTAAACAGTAGTGGTGATAAGGCATTAGTAGAAGACATGTACAAATTTGTTGTACCACTTTTAAACTGGTTTTGACCATAGTAGGTGGATTTGTGACGTTGCGATTGGCTTGACGTCCTTGTGTGGTGAGGGGGAGTGTATTGGAAATTATTTTAACCGAAGGTTATTCGTGAATGTGCGTAGTTTAGTTTTGATTGCTATTTTATTGAGACTGAATGAATTATGAATACATAGAATATTTTAAATTTTATCGGCGGCCATTTTATTATTTGTGGTCCCCGCCCCGCCCGGCGTGGATTACCCGGCCGCGAAACTCGGTATCGCAGATAACTATGGAACATATGGTAATAATATATATTTCATGTAGTATAAGGATATTTAGGAGGGGCTTTGATTTATTTTTGAAGTGGCTTACATTATTTTATTTGACGGAGAATGCATTCGCCGTCATCGGGAAGCATACACTTATATGTCTTGCACATCGAAGATCTCTTGTTCAACTAACGTTGTTCAGTACTATCTTTCAATGTTTCGCGCATGCGCACAGTTTATTTGTATCCCACCTATGGAGGTTGGGGAGGGGGGGGGAAGAAGCTTGTTTCATGCTAAGGATCGTGTTACAACACGCTCCAGCATTTCCAAGAATTTAACTGTGCAGGTGTTCATTTATTTTTGTTATATCTCAGCTGTGCTGCTTGGGAGGCGGTTTCTCTTTATGTCTGGTATTTGATGGACGTGGCACCAACTGTTTCTTTCAATGGAGTCGACGCGGAAGTATTTCTTGTAGTTTAGCTGTGGTGATTGGGAGGAGATTTCTCTTTATGTCTGGTATTTGATTGACGAAAATGGATTAATATTTTTGTTTCTTTAACATAGAATTTATTGTTTCTCATTCTTTGAAGCTTGGAGCGTGTTATGACAAGTTATTTTTATACAATGCGGTCATTTAAGTTGAACTGTTTTTTGTTTGTACTTTTGCATTTCCGCTAATGCTCACTGGAATTTAACTATACAAAACCAGTTAAATCTTGTTAGTTACAAAATAGCTCATGATGTGTAAAGTTATTTACTATTAAATTTTTTGTGCACAGTTGTGCTGTGACACTAGTAAAGGTATCATGCATTTTTACGAAGATCGAAGTGCGGATGAAGGCGATGGATTGTTGGCGGAGAATGATCCTCGTATTTACCGTAGTGCATCTACCTCAAGTTAAGAGGTAGAATTTAATGCAGATAGTGATGAAGAATATTATGTTTCTAGTGCTGATGAAACTGATAGTGCTGTGCAGGACAATGGAGCTTCATCTACTACTATGTGTTCCAGTGAAATTGAAAATTCAAGCGGATGTGTAAATTATACGATTGATGACAACTGTATTTTATAAGCTATTGAAAATTGGAAATATAAAAACAATTGTCCCTTCTTATGTGCTGAATGTTTCTATAATGTTCACAATCGTCAGAGACATCGTTGTGTTACACGATCTATAGTTGAAGAATTGTCTCTGAGGAGACGTACGTATAGACTAATATTGGATGCTGTGAATTTTTTCATATTTATCATGTGTATATTTTGAAGCATGTTCATTTTAACACTGTTGAAATTTTTGAATATTTTCTTCGCAATTTACTTTTACTCAGAGTGGATGAAGTAAAGACAAAATTAATTGAGAAAGACGCTATTGCAGAACCAGATTATGAGGACAGGCATATGTAGACTAATAATGAATATTGTGATTTTTTTCTTGTTTCTGTTTGAAAGATAAACTCATTTCAAAAGATATACGGTCCTGAAAACACTGACTTTGTTATTTGAACTGTTAATGTGAATGAAGATGGAGCGTACTTTTTGTAATCCTGCTTTTTTTTAGACTCATGTCTATTGAAACTATACTATTTGAAACAGTAAAAACCTAATTATTTTAAGAATTTCAAATTTTTCATAGAAAATTTTTCCGAGCATTAGAAATGTGAAAAAATTAAAAAGTGTAGTGGATGTACATTAAACATTACTCATTGGTGTATATATCACTGCAATAGTGGATCTTTTATATCAAAACATTTAATGAATCATGTAAATGATCATAAAACTTTTACTGATTATTATGACATTTATAAGAAACAAGGACATTTACCTATTTCAGTGAATATGTTTTTTAAGAAATGTAGAATTCTTTTTCAAGATGCAGAATTTATTGCACAACTTATTCCAACTATTATTGAACAACAATTTATTCCAGTAAAATCTTTAATTTGTTCAAAACAATATATTGTTGATACGCAAGGTTTTAAAATATCATCCTCTGTTTTAAACATGTTCAAATTTTTCGAAGAAAATTTTTCTGAGCATTTAAATGCGGAATAATAAAAAATCAAATGATGCTATGTTAATGTTTTATTGTACGGTAAAACTTCCATGTGAAATGGTAGAATTAGCAATAGGCTATCAAAAACAATGTGAATGGTTAACTGAAAATTTTCATGGATTATCATGGGATACTTCAAATGATTATTGTATAACTCATATTCGAAGAATAATTGCACAACTCTGTGAAGTTAGTGGAATATTCTTTTGTAAGGGAACTGAAAAAGTCCTATGGATCCAAAAATTGTTTCAATTAAAGAATGTAGAAGATATAAATGGTGAAGGTTGTCCTTCGCTATGTTCATTAAATTTTAATGTTAATGTGAGAGGTTGTACTTACCATGTACCTAATCAAGTGAACGGCTGTACTGTAAGAAACTGTATGCAACTTCAATACTGGTTAAACTTGCAAAGTTCAAAAGTTGTGGAAAATTTGTTCAAGATAAAATTGTAATCTTGTTATTTTATATAGACCATTATACTACTATCTTTACGAGTATGAAATATATTTATAAAAATTATATAAAACCTGATCTTTATTTAGCCATGAAATGATATTAATTTAAGAAAAAAATATTTAGAAATAAAATATAGGATTTACATTTCTTTTCAGGAAAATTTGAATGATACATTAATTTTAAAAATAATAAAGATGGAATATTTCTATTTTAGAGGAAGCGTTAAGTAAAAATAACTTTAATAAATAAATCTCTTATAAAAGGAAAAATAATTTAAATCAAGTTTTTTGTTTTCATTGAAGTAAACAATACGCTTAAAGAAATAGTAATCTTAATCATCTTTTTCTTTAACTAATATATTACTTTGTAAGAAACATTATACTTTTTTAACTTTTTGTTTAACTAGATTATTTAATAACTTAATTTTCATAAAAATTCTTAATAAACTTTAACTGCAAAATAATTTACTTATAAGAATTTCTTAAATAAAATATAATATATTTTATATTTTTGTTTAATTAAAATATTATTTTTAAAATAAATTATGCTTTTTATTTAACTTTTGTGTAATTAAATTATTTTCTAACTAAGAACTTACATAAAATTTTGTTCAAAAAAATAATTACATAAACTTTATTTTTTCGTTTAACTGAAATATTATTTTGTATAATTATACTTTTTATTTAACCTAAAAGAAAAATAATTACATAAACTTTATTTTTTCGTTTATCAGAAATATTATTTTGTATAATAGATTATACTTTGTATTTAACTTTCGATTAACTAAAATATTTTCTAATTCTTAACTTACATAAAAATTTCTTTATAACCTTTAACTGCAAAATAAATTACTTACAGTAATTTCTCAAATAAAATATAATATGCTTTAGATTTAATTTTGTTTAATTAAAATATTATTTTGTAAAATAATTTATGCTTTTTATTTAACTTTTGTGTAAGTAAATTATTTTCTAATTATTAACATGCATAAAAGTTTATTCAAATAAAATTTCTATATAAACTTTAAGTATTAAAATAGTTAACATTGTTTAAATTTCAATGGTGAAAAGAAAATAAGATATAATACTACCTTTTGTTTAAGTATAATCATTAAGTTGTAAAATTAATTTTTACCAAAGTAAAACTTTGTTGTTTGAAACTTTCAAATTAAAACTGTTTAACTGAAAACGATGTACATACATATTTTTTATATAAAATGTACTTAATATAAGAAATAATGATTGAAAGTATAACCAAATTTATGATATATGAAATAATATCAGCTGAAGTCTATACAAGTTATTGTAAAATACTCTTTGAATGTTTAAGTTATACTCCCTTAAGTAAAATTTTCTGTACAATTCTTGAAAGTACATATTGATTAATATAAAAGAGAAAATAATATAAAAGAGAAAGCTAGCTTCACTTATTTTATGAAATTTAATCAATTTTATGATACTAAGGATTTAGATAAGAAAAACAATATTAAATAACTAAAATATTCCTATTTATTTTGCTATATTTATAAAATATATATACAGAGAGAGAGAGAGAGAGAGAGAAATACAATGAAACTGGGACATGCATTTATACATGGATTATCTTTTCAAATATAATTTTAACGTCTTCTTCATCATCATCATATTTAGCATCCTTTTCTTGTTTTTGTTGATTATGTTGGGTTGTCTGAGCCAGCTTATCCATGAGCCATTCTTCATTAATGTTTTCCTCTTTTACAGGAAAAGTTTGAGGATTTATTGTTTCTTCCAGTAGATAGGAAGTAGGCGAGTAATGAAAAGTTGAAAATGTTTCTTCTTTCTCCTCAAATATTCTGCATGTTGTAGTGGTGATAGTGGTAATACTGTTTACAACTTCTATCCACCTTATTTTTACAGGACAGTGGCATATATTTTGTACTTGTTCAATAACTCGTTTCTGCTGACGAATAAAATTGTATGTAAATGCAGTTCCTCCCAATGTGGAAACAGAATTTTCTTTAGCGGAACTCATCATTATTCTGTAGAAAAATATATAAATGTATATATGATTAGAAAAATCTTAATTTTAAAAAATCCCCTACTTCACATATATTTGAAAAATCTAAACATATATGTTAAATTTTTTTACTAATTTAAAGAATAGTGTAAAATGACTGCAGTTTTTCCATTTAGTATAAACATATTACTAATTAGATTTTAGTTGACTCTTAATACTTATAATATATATTTCCTTGAATTTCATATTTCACATTTTTCTCATCCTTAGTGTATTTTCATTAAGCTTAGAAGATAAATCACTTTTTGTTAAGTTATTAGTATTCCCTCATTTGAAATATTATGACATAATTTTAAACAATCTCTAGCATGAACTTGCCAAAAGATTACAGCACATACAAAATGCTTGTTTTTGATTTATTTTCCTTCTTAAGTACTTGGACCACATGACTTGTATAAACAATTATCAATGTGTAAACTTAATGAAAGATGTACCTTATGGAAAATAACATTTCATTTCAAATTACTTCACCTTTAAGAAACTATTTACTTGCACAAATGTTCTTAAGTGTTTAACTCTTATCATAATTGTAAAACCAGATGAAGGAAAAGCCAATTACTTCCGGTTCCTTATTATACATTTATTTTTTATTCCAAATCATTTACGGTTCCCAATATTGAAGCTTCTATTGATCTTACGTACGAAACATATTAATTACAATTAATCGTTATGTTTAAGAAATCAATTATAGAGCTGGTAAAATATTTATTTTAGTTTTGGATAATGAAATATTTTTAAAAAAGACAAAAAGAAAAAAGTGAATACAAAGTTGCTTTAACTAAACTAATAAATTATTTTTATTTAAAAGAAGTCACTGAGCTCATATTAGACAGAGGAGTTAAGATACAAGCATGTAGGTGTATGCAGAACATATTAAGACTTGAGTTTTTGAAGGATGTAAGTGTTTGATGAAAAGTAGGTTGCATCGAGACCTTGTATTTACTGTTTTTCACTTTGACTTGAAGAGTCTTTGGAACAAATTCTTACTTGAAAGCTTCAAATATTATTGTTTAGCTGTATCATTAGTAATAAGTAAACGAATTCACTTATCAAGCCACATGCAGTTCTTTCAAGATCCAAATGCTGAGGAATTTTGATCTGCAATTAGTTCTACTATTGCATCGTTGTCAATTTTAGAACTTGAATTTATATCAGATAGTGATGATGATTACTCAATTATGAATATGGAGGAAGCTGTGGGGAAAAATGAAACGCCATGTTCTGTATTATCACATAGTGAATCTTTCTCAAGTGTAGAAGATTATATTTCAGACACTGATAATGAGATTTACAATATTAGTGAGGAGGAAAGTAAAGATATTATTGAATCTACATTTAGCGCACACTATTGTCCTCCTTACGTAAAAGGAAGTATATATTCTTGTCCATGTGTTAATAATATAATTCATGTACAATGTATTTACCAGGTTATCGAAAATTGGGAAAACAAATATTTTCCTCTGATTTGTGGAAGCTTCTTTTATAAACTTTCTAATAAAACTATACATGACTGTGTCCTTCGTTCTGTAGCTGAAGAAAAGTGTTTGACGACGTACATGGAGAGTGTTGATGAATCCAATTAATAATTTAGAAATTTATAATGTTTATATATTAAAACATAAATATTTAGATAATATGGAGATTTTTAAATATATTCTACATGCCTCACTTATACTTAAAGTGGGGGATGTCAGAGAGAAACTAATTGCAAAAGATATTAATGCTGAACCTGATAGAGAATAATTATAAACATTTAAACTGAAGAATTTTGAAGTTGCTGAAAAAGTAAAAGTGTATCTTTACTTGAATGTATGAAAGAAAAAACAAATAGTGTAACGCTTCAACTTGTTTTTCCATGTAGAAACTTAAACTTGTTACAAATACTGTATATGTATACTTTTCATTCATAAAAGTTTTGTATATATTTCAGATTCAAATAAAAAAGAAAGTTAATATAAACAATCTTATTCTTTGGTGAATTGAAAAAATATTATTAGTGAAATTCTATAAATCATATAGAATATAGCGTATTAAGATTGAACTTCTTTCAT
>JAGDQP010074811.1:0-10230 GCA_022664845.1 Lepisma saccharinum | reverse complement strand
CTACGCACATCTTGTCCAGTTCCTTGATATGCTATGCAGGACGACACACGTGCGCCCAGTCTTCTCGCATCTTTTCAATACTTTGAGCTTCTAATGTACGTAGCATCCGCACGCATTCTATCTCAGTCATCTTATGGTACATTACAAGACACCATCTTATGGTACATTACAGGACACCATCTCGGTATAGAACTCGTCCAATCGTTGTAGTGCCGTTACATGATTTCCCGATAGATCGATCACCTTCCGCTATTGGGTAATAGTACCTCCCCTCTCTCGGATTTCTTTCACGATTGTTTCCACTTAAGATTCAAGCCTATGGCTCACTAGCTAGTAGTATATAGACACAACGAGATGTCAAAAAGTGACATTCGGTACACCGCCATCAGAGTAGCTTCCCTTTCCAATTGATTTAAGTAAGTTCTGACTGTCATATTGCCTCGTTCCGGAGGAAATTGAGCAAATGACTTCAAGTCAACCAGGCGTATTCAGGTTGTTTCTGTTTGATGAACTCTTCTCGTTTGAGAGGTTTGCGTTGTTATAGGATCTAACTTTCCATATAGGAGTTTTGTAGACATTTTGCTTTCTGGAGTATCGTTCATGATTCCCTCCAACTGCCTACCTCTTAAATTTTGAAGGCCATATTCCGAAAGTGACTCTGACTTGTGCGTGCAGCTGTAATTTCCCTGATATTCACTTTCGATATCGCTGTGAGTAGGATGGCAACACTTGGCCGTGTTTTGGATTTAATCAGGATTTAATCTATTTCATAAAATACTACGAGCCATACTATCAAGCCCTGAGCCGCGTGCTTGAGCTAACCTACAGAACATGGTATAGGAGGTCATAGTAGACTATACCCTATACTTTGGCGATCAATATCCCCCAGCCCCCATGGAATATCTGTAAAGAACATGGACCATTTCATAAAAGGCTACGAACCTTTTTATTTAAACCTGAAGAACATAGCACACCTAGACTACAGAACATGACAAAGATGCCCTATACCCTAGTGTTCTATTTCCCCCAGCCGCCGTGGTGTACCTGCTAAAGAGAATGGGATGACAGCGCTGTACGAGTCGTAGTATTGCATTTTAATCTATTTCATAAAAGACCACGAACCATCCACAAGACCCTGCTCGAGCTCCCCTACAGAACATGCAATAGGAGGCAATAGTAGACTATTTTCTCTGCCGCCGTGCTGTATTAGCTAAAAACATGGCATTTTATAAAAAGCTACGAACTATTTTATAGAGCCCTTAAGAACATAGCACACCTAACCTACAGAGCGTGTTATAGGAGGTCATAGTAAACTATTTCCCCAGTCGCCATTGCGTATCTGCTGAAGAACATGGGCTATCCTGAAGAACGTACTCTATCAACCTTACATTTCAGGCCTATACGATACACTGTGTCGCAGTTTTTGGCTACCTATAATGAAAGGTTACGAGCATATTTTTCACTATTATTTTGTAAAAGGCTACGAGCAAATTTTTCCAACCTTATTTATAAAAGACTACGAACATACTTTTAACCCTTATTTAACATAGCAGAAATTACACACGAACGCTATTTAACCCCACATAGTACACATTTCATAAAAGGCTACGGCCCCTTTTTTGATTCCCTATTTAATATATCAGATATTTCGGGAAAAACTACGGCACTATTTTATCCCCTATTTAACATAGCACATATTGCACGAAAGTGTACGAAGCTCTTTTTCATTCCTCATACCCTTGTACGATAGCACAGATTTTCCCAACCCCACATTATACACCAGTGCACAATACCAAAGATTCCATCGAAGGGTAAGAAGCTCTTCTTCAACCCAAAAAATACTACAGAGGTTATGGCACAGCTCCCTATTAACATAAAAGAGGCTAAGGCACCATTTTCAGCCCCCTATTTAACATAGCAGAGACTTCGAAGCACTTTTTCAACCATTACTTAACATATCAGAGATTGCACGAAAGGGTACGAAACTATTTTTAAACCTAAAAAACACTACTTGACATAGCACAGATTATCTAGCACTTATATTAATGCGCGATAGCACAAATGCCATAAATGCACATTTTCACCCCAATTTAACATAGTAAATATTACACAAACACACACATTTTCGCAAGCCCTATTTAACATAGCAGAGATTACACAGATACATAGGAATATATGCAAATTACGTTATTTAATCCCACATAGTACACCAGTGCACGATACGAAGCTTTTTTCAACCCTAAAAACACATTTTCCCAGCCACTATTTAACATAGCAGAGATTCCATAAAAGGTTAGAAACAATGAAAGGCTGCGATGCTGTTTCTGCAACCCTTAATTAAATAGCGGAAATTAAACAAAAATATATGATCTCTAGGCTAATGATTAAAACTCTAAGTGCACAACCACTATTTACCTTAGCTGAGATTACACATGCAACGTGCTTGCATGCATATAACAGAAATTGCAACATAAATAATTTGAAGTCAGTTTCCAACAGAGCTCCTAGCAGACAATTACATGCATGAATGTAGTAGTGACATCTACTATTTGGAATTTTTGGCGTACTGGAACCCATTACAAACTACGGACTACTTTCGAGTTTCTGTTAGTTATGATTCGCTATTTTCTTGCAGAGTTTATACCGTTCTGAAATCGGGGACAGGCGGGGGGGGGGGGAGCCGTGGTCCAGTCAGGATTTGGTTGGCTCTCGGATATCCATATCGTTAACGATCTCGCCCTTGGTGAGAACGGTTCCGGGTTCGATTCGCAGAATTTTGATACTTATCCAGTAATATGATAAATATTCCGGAGACACTTTGAATACAAGAAGGAGCAAATTGGGGTCATAGGAACCAAAGAACAACTGCGACAAGAGCCGATGAGCTGACTACGTGCTACCCAACGAATAGCGGTTTGAATTTTATTTTATTTTATTTATGGCATTTAAGATCAGAGGCTCAGGCCGAGCTAAAAGCCGTCTTGTACACCTTGGCGCTCTACAGAATGTCGTACCATTAGTTTAGGTTTGAGTTAATAGAAATGATTTTAGGTGTTCGAAACGTCCGTGTGGCAAATTTCTGCATGATTTGAAAAATAAACGAGATTATGAGTAATATTTTCTCGTCATGAAAGTTTAAAGAATTTTATTCAAACGTCCATCAATTCTTTGATTTGTAGCGACAGAAAAGCGAAAAATAAATACCAGAAACGTTCCTCCGGAAATATATCCGTTAGCGACTAACCTGAAAATAACCTTTTTGGTCAAAAGTTGAATTTTGCATTTGTTTCTGCTTCTCATTGAGCATTCCGAAAAGAAAAAAAAAACTTAAAATGATATTTTACAATCCGTAGGGCAATTCATCTTAACACTGTTAGGGAGAATTGAATTTGTTCAAGTGGATGCCCTGATTTCAGCATTTGTTTGGAAAGCCTCAGTGAAGTCGATCACTTTGGGCATTGATCCGACAACCCTGGAATAAGAAGTGCATATAATTTCCACTAAGTTATTTTATCAACTGTGATGTAATATTCATATACTTTCCAGGCGAGCTTGAGCTTATTATATTTCAAATGTATTAATTTTTGCTCTAAAGACATAGTTGAGACAAATAATCTCTTTCATAGTAATTAAAATTTAATAGTAGATACCTGTCCATATTTTACCAAATTAAAGCTTGCAAAAGCTAGACAAATGCAAAAAGACAAATAAGAATATCTAAAATTATTTGAAAGATAATAGTTATGTTGGTAATTCATTCTAATGGATGAAAAGGAACCGAAGCGTGAAGATCAAATCTCCTTAAAGTCAATAATCAGTTTCCTACCTCACGACAGAGGAAAAGTTGTTTGATTTTCTTCGCAAGTAATTCAAAATAATAATAATAATAATGTTTGCTATTTACACACAATAAATGAAGTTGTCCTTATGTGGTTATGCACAATTCTCATTTTGAAAAGTATGACAAACAGAAAAGCGCGCATGTATGCATACATGGTAAGATATAATGGATTACTGTATAATATAGTGTATAAGTGAATATGACTTACACCTCCCCCAATAACTTTAGACACCCCTCTTCGACTACATTCCTGGCGTACTCCACAGCATAGGTGTCATCCCAACATTTGCCGGTGTGACTGAGGAAAACCGTAGAAAAAAAAATCAGGATGGTCGACTGGTGGGATTGAACCCACGGCCTTCCGAATGCTACGCCAATGCTCTACTACTGACCAACGGCGGCTCGGTCAATGTTCTAAAGATTCCACATTTAAAGAAAATACATCAGTACTCCTAATCTTTCAAAATAAGGTACCAGGTGTGTAAATATGAAACCGGAATTTGTGCATAGACGGCGTTAGCTTTCACTGTGGTTACCGTAAAATTGCGTCCTTGGCGCCACTTGCTTGTTTTGACCGGTGATAACGATTTGCAAAGTTTCATGTCATAGTATAGTGTTTAATAGCGTTGAACATGGCGCCATTTGTACCAACAAACTACGATGTGCGGACAGCACTGATTTCTTATTACCATTTGAAGAAAAGTGCTGCAGAATCGCATCGCATGCTTGTCGAAGCTTACGATGATCTTGCTCCTGGTAAGTCACAGTGCTATGCGGGGTTTACAAAATTTAAAAGTGGCGATTTTGACTTGCGAAACGAAGAAAGTGGAAGAACACGGAAAAACTTTGTAGACAGCGAATTGCAAGCTTTGTTGGATCAAGATGACGCTCAAACGCAACAACAACTCACGGATCATATAAATATGACGAGAGAAGCAGTTTCCATACGTTTAAAAGCCATGAAAAAGAGTCAGAAAGTGCGAAAATGGGTTCCATATACATTGACTGAACGACAGCAGGATAATCGAAAAACCACTTGCGAAAATCTACTCTCCAGGTACAAAAGGAAATCATTTCTCCATCGAATTATGACTAGTGACGAAAAGTGGATCTATTTCGATAATCCTAAACGTAGAAGTCATGGGTAACTCCAGGAAAACCGGCGACATCGACTGCAAGGCCAAATCGCTATGGACGAAAGACAATGCTTTGTGTTTGGTGGAATCAGAAGGGTGTGATCTATTATGAACTGCTGAAACCTGGCGAAACCGTTAAAACCCAACGTTACCGACAACAAATGATCAATTTACATCAAGCTTTGCGTGAAAAACGACCAGAATATGACCAAAGACAACATAAAGTGATTGTGATAATGCACCCTCCCACACAGTAAAACCGGTCAAGGAAACGATTGCGACGTTTGGTTGGAAAATCCTTCCGCATGTGGCTTACTCACTGGACTTATCGTCTTCCGATTTTCACTTATTTGCATCCATGAGACACGCACTTGATGACTAGCGCATCACATCTTACGTAAATGTAGAAAAATGGCTTGATGACTGGTTTGCAGCAGAAGAGGCACAGTTTTCTTTTTCATCTGGTATCCACACATTGCCGGAACGATGGCAGAAATGTTTCGCTAATCCAATACCTCGAATAAAATTGTTATTTGCATTGTCATCCAATCATTGTGCATTTTCTGTACATAAATTGCTTTTTTCATATTTACGCACCTGGTAATTTCAATTTATACCATAATGTATTGAAAAGTCGACAATAATAATATTAATAATCCTCTCTATATATAAAACAGAAATCCTAACTGACTGACATATGTCTAATCTGGCTTTAACTAACCTGTTTCACTTATGTTCGATAATGTAGCAAAAGCTACAGCTCTCGACTGCTTTATCCACTAGACCGTAGAACCAGGTACTTGAAGACTGCTTCTGAGTCAAATGACGCTGCAGGCCACAGTTAGTACTAATAATAAATTATAAATTCCTGAGCCCATATAAGGCACTTTTGCTTTTAACAAATGTAAAGACCTTTTCATCTGTCTATATTCTAATCTACCGGCAAAATTCTTTTGGAACGGAATGCAGATACTTGAGTTACCTAAATTCCTTTTAAAAAGGTTGGAACATTGCCGGACCCCAATCTTTTCCCGACCACCAAGAAGTAAATGGGGACTCACTTATTTCCCAACCGTCACGAATACACTCGGTTTAGCTCTTCTCTCGAGCATCAGGAAATGGACGTTGAGCCGCGTTTTCCCGACCAAAGGGAATTGTTGTCCGTCCTTTCCCTACCATCAAGTGTTGTAGGTGGTCGGAGTTTCGCCCTTATGCCGGCGAGTCAGAGATTAACGGCGGGTCGGAAATTGTCCGATGACCAAATACCACTTGTGGCTATACGAATAACTTTTCCCTCTACTTGCCGACTACTAGTTTGGGTTCTGCCTATTCACGACGCCGGCCCAACCAAAATCCCCGAACATTTGCCGTGTTTGTCGGCATTTGGTTTCCTGAGTCAGTGCAAGTTGAGTTTCTCCGTGGTCTTACTACGCAAATGTGGTATCTTCAAAGAACCCACATTTTCTTCTATGAAGCAGTCGAAGATAGGGCAACTGTCATTTGCAATGTTTAGACCTACCAAAGAGTGTATTTATTCAAAAAATCATTTGGTTGGATTAGATCCCTTTATTTATAACAGGGTTCAAGTATGGTCTTTGTCGAAAAATTCTGGATTTTGGGCTTAAATATCTAATAAAAAAAAGGAATTTAAAGGACGCCTTGTTAGTGGTCAGCTCACAACCAAAATTGTAACTTTTATTTCTAATTGGTTTGGTCAGTGTAAGCGGATTATATGTATATATCCAGTTTCAAATTACTACACTGCTTGAAAGGCACACTTTTAACTCTTATGACCAACGTGTTTTTTTTACCAAACCACTAAAAAAAACGTCATTTCTACTGTGATTTGAGCACATACAAAGCTTCCCCGAGACCAAATTTCACAATATTTAACATCTACAAATGAGGTGGTAGATGGCCGATTTGAGATATTTTAGACCCAAATCCGGCATTTTCCTGTAGCAAAAGACCTATCTGATTCAACATCACATATTTTTCTACAAATTCGTCTTTTGATAGTTCTAAACATTGCAAGGAAAATTGTAGTCTTATATTAAACTCCTTCCCCAAAACATGGTGACCTTCGTGAAGATAACACATTTGCATTTGCATCTTATGGCGAAGAATATCCGTTGGTATTGACCAAACCATTACAAAAGAAAAGTTTCAATTTGTACTGTTAGTTGGTCACATACAAAGCTTCTTCGAAACCACATTTCAGAATGTTTCATGAGGACGGATAGGAGATATTTAAGCCCGAAATCCAACATTTCTCGCAAAGAGCAATGTTTGAATACCCATAGAAAAAAAAGAGTGTTATTTAGGCCAGAAACTCTTCGGGAAGTCTAAACATGACAAAATTTTGAAGAAATTTATTCACCTACAACACCACAAAACTTGGTTTAAAAATCGACTTTACACAATTCATAACTCATTTTTTGGCCTAATTTTTGGAATAAAGAAATTGATTTTAAAATTCAGGATATTTTATTCTGTTTTGACAGCCTTTGACTATTTCAAGAAGGTAAATGAGAATATGGAGACCTACCTTCCGTATGACAAATAGCTCCAGACAAATAAACTACATGCAATTATTTAATGTTATTACACGATTTAATTTATTTGTACTTAACATTCACATATAATGCACCGACGTTCTGTCAACATCTACCACCTCTCTGATGTTATATTTTAAACATAATTATTAGTTATGTCCTGAAATGCTTGTATGGATACATATAAAATTGATTATTATTATTTTTTCTAATTATTCATGCCTTGAGGAATATATCATTACATAAAAATAAATTTTACACAACAGGATTCGAACCTAGACCTCACGCGCTCTACCACTGAGCTAACATGAACACATCTATCTACTTCTTTCTATGAACTGAAGAAACATGAATGAATTTTAGGTGTTCAAGACAATGACATTGATATACGTTGGAAATGCTGTTGTTTTCTTCTTCTTTCTCTTGTTTATTGCACTATGAATGCGGGAACTAAATTTGCTGTCTTGACTATCATTACAAATGTGCTTTTACGTATGGAAACGTACGTGACAAAACGATCACGTGCTCAGATGTATGGATGGATTAGAAATACTGTTTCATAACGTATTTTAATGAATGTTACTTTTATGTACACTTAATAACATTTCAACATGCGTTATTGCACTTAAAAGAAGAAAACATCTGCATGTATCTTTCCCAATTGGCTCGAACCTGGCCTCTTTGGTTTACTGTTTCCGAAGATACCTGAAGTTGGATTTAGAGAATTTTCAGCTGAAAATGGCCGTAATCAATGCGGTCATCCTTTTTGGAATAGGGTGTACAATATATATTTCAAAAGATATAGTGTTTATAAACAAAGAAATATTGGGTGAAAAAGAAATGTTTTTGGAAATGCATATATTAGTTTGTTCCGGTCATGTGAAATTGGTGTCCACCATGTTGAAAACTACGTGAAAAGTAAAGCGAAAAAAATGCAAACAAATTTCTCTGATTGTGCACACGTAATACATGAAGTCTGCACAAAATATAAATCGAACTTGGCAAGTAAGTCGCACGGAAGCCCAAATTTGGACAAATAGTACGGTACAACTCTGCCAAGAAGATAATTCGGACTCTATTCAATATATGCATGACTGATACTGGTCGTGTTGTCAGATGAACTGTTGTGCATTCTGGATTGAAGACCAATACCATTCTGAAGTTCCCTGCAAGTTTTGACAATCAGTGCGTTACTTGATAATGTTTCGATAACTGCTTTGATCTGAAATATAGGATTTCGGCCCGTCTGTACCGGAATACTCCAAATATGTAGTTTCCCCATTGATTTGTGATGTGGTACCTGAATGACTCATTTAACATACCATTTAATTCATAAAACGGCACCTCCTGGCTGTAACTCATTACATACTAGATTTTGTGTATTTACGAGTTTTAAATTTGAGAAGTACGTAACGCTAACATTTCTAACATATTCTTACTATGTCACTATTCCATCTGTCTTTCGTAGTTGAAAATCTGTGCAGTCTTTAAGACAATTACAGTCATATCCTGATGTTCCAATATGTTTTTTCACAATTCCGTTACCTGTAAAATAAAATGTAATATTTTAGTTATGAAAGTGTAAAACATTGTGTTATATGTAACATTGATATTAATGTTTACATAAACAAACATATCTTATTTTAACATTCATTTTGAAAATAAAAATTCAAATTTAAAGCAGCGTCAAGTGAATCGACATTTCCCCAAGTTTAATCGGCGTACACGTATAATGTGCTGTTTGCTTTTTAGTTCTCCCTTTGAACAGAGAAATGCCAGTTCGCTACGGATTACTGAATTGTTATCTAATCTTTTAATTTCGTTATTACTAATTATTTTGGTATATGAATTGATTTATAACCAGTTAGTTTCACAAGGAATACACGGATATGTAACTTAGTGTCAAAAGACTGAAGTGCAACAAATATTACATACAATAACAGAGTACCTTTAAAACATTTCCCTTGACTATTCTGTATTTTTATTCTGTTTCTGGGCTCTTGAATAATTGAGTTGTTCCTTGACTGACGCTGATGATAAGAGGTTCTTTGTTGCAGTTAAGAAGTTCATGCTTACTTTGATAGTGAAGAATGGGAACAATCATTCAATTTACGAACCACCCAGCGCTCTCCACCACATATTGAGATTGCGTGAGAATATGGCTGCCGTGCTGAGGACGCAGTAACGTCGTGTCCACAAGTTAAGTGCTGTGTAGGTGTAAAAGACATGTAAAGTCCGTTTAAAATATAGTATCTGCTGCGTAAATCCCTCGTACACAAGAAAAGCTAAACGTCCCGAGTGTGAAGTGATTATTTAGTGCATAATTATTATTTTCTCTTCATAAAAAGAAAAAAAAAAGCTCAATATGCCAAAGCCTGCGAACACGAAGCAACAACGAGGTGCAGCTGGAGAGGTAACGCCGCGCAGATCAACCAGAGAGAGAGAGGGTGAGCGCTCAAGGAACCCGGAGGGACAACAGTTGGCGGTCAATGACCCCAGGAAGCAACTAAGTGGATCCGCAAAGGACATTAGCGACAACTTGCTTTCGACAATTCACGAGTGTGTTAGTGAACAGCTGAAAACGGATGTGATTCAAAAGTGTTTGGCAGACCTTATTGTAGACCGTGTCACAAAAGCAGTTCTACAATCACTGCAAGAAAACAGTAACTTCAACATAGATAAGATACATGAATATGAA
>JAGDQP010074810.1:0-10230 GCA_022664845.1 Lepisma saccharinum | reverse complement strand
TATGAGTCACATATGAGTCGTTTTGCGTATCATCGTTTGAGATTATTTCCCAAGTAAAGATTTGCGTTTTTCTTTCTTAATCTGTCGCTAATCTGAACCAGCTGGTACTTCGGAGTATGAACTGACGATCTAATTAAAAGATTGGAGGTGTCGCCTTACCGGTATTTCCTCCCTCGATCTAAATTATTTTTTTTACAGTGATCACAAGGATCTGGAATCCTCTTTCCCAGATATTCTTAAATCTGGAAGGCATTTCTGCGCCGCTCGTCTCGGGTGTAGAAAATGTTTGGAGCTAGAGGTTAAGTTAGATGCGTTGCGTGGGTACTCTAGGCTCCTGGCGACCCTATTTGTCTGTGTGATCCACTTTTGGGATCATTAGGTTGGGGACGTCTCAATTGACTCATCATATATACCTTGGTTACAGTATAATTATGTTGTAATGAGGTCTTTGCAGTTCAATTAATTAGCCCACACGCGCTTTTTCAACGGAATAGTATAAAGTTCCAGTTACCAATACAAACAAAATATACATAAACGTTAATATGAACACATATGCAGACTCCATAATATGCTGTACTCTTTAAATAAAACACCCTGTATACAGGGTGTAACAAGACCTTACGGAAACACTTCTGGAGGTGAGTTCTGACAACAAAACAAGAGAACGACATGGGGAAAAATCCTCTTTGTTTTGGAGACACAGCGTTTTCAATAAGGTGCCCAAAGTCCACGCCTACAACCAATGGGAAGAAAATGAATAAAGCTCAATAAATCAGAGACGATGCATTCAATGAAAATTTTGTTTGCGGGGATTTCTTTCTAAGATGTTGGATATTAGAAGTGAAAACTGGATGTCATCGTGTTGTCAGTGTTGCCTATCTTGACAAACGTTAAAATGTTAATACTGCACTACGTTATGATGTTAAAAATTAGCTCTCTCCTGGAGAAGATAAAAAACATACTTAAAGCATGCATAGCAGTGTTGCAAACTGTGGAAAATACGTAGTTTGCATAAAAAAGCGAAAACTTTTTCTTTCCGGATTTGTGGATAGAATACCATCGGGGGAATATTCACTGCATTACAAGTAATATAAGCATTCCTATCCACATGCCCGGAAACAAAATGTTTTCGCGATCTTGTACAAGCAACGCTTTCTCCTATGATATTTCATCTCGTGTCTTAGCCACAGTTTACTATACTGCAATATGCGCTTTACATATGTTGTTTATCATTAAAAAATACGCAAAAAAAAGACGTACTGTTATTTGAAGATTTTAAACGCCATTTAAAGTTGGCTACACTGACTACCTAATGACGTCGAGTTTTCACTCCTAATATCCACCACTGTGTTAACAAGTTGTTCGGGCAAACAAATTTTTCATTCCTCTCTGATTTATTGAGAATTATTCATTTTCTTCCCATTTTAAAGCATCGACTTTGTGCTTCTAGTTGGAAACGCTGTATCTCCAAAACAAAACAGATTTCCCCCCCCCAATGTCTTTTTCTTGTGTTCATGTCAGGATACACCTCTAGCAGTTTATCCACAAGGTCTTGTTACACTATGTATATTAAAAACAAAAAAAAAAGATGTGGTTCAAATCCAGATACTTCATTCAGTATCGCAGAAAACTGTAGGGGCAGAAACGAACAATACATGGAAGCATAAGCCAACGTATGCATCATATTTCCACTCATAAATGTAGATTTTATGTGAGTCCAAGAACATAAATTTTTAGAGGTAATAATTGAAGAATTTGCATTGAATAAACAAGAGCAATATTGCTATATTTATTTTAAGCTTTCATAAAATGTAATGATCCTTGACTGTAGCTTTGAATGTTACAAATGTATTTCCTAAAAGGAAAAAGTATTCCATTGCCATAAAAGTTTTTGAAAGACAGGACTATGGTATGGCTGAGAAAAAAGCCCTTAGTTTAAATGGGCCTCCTCTGAACCTTTTCCATTAAAGAATGTATGGTAATTGTATTATCAGGCTGCTAAGAGATGTATGACGTATTGCTCTATCGATCTATATTTTGCATATTTATACATGTTAATATTTAAAGGAAACCTGTATATAAGAAGATAAAGGTATTTCCTTATGATGGATACGAATGTCAGCCATAATACTGTTACCGCCGAATTTGCGATACGAACAACACTAAATTTTTGAAGGTTGTTTCAATATGAACCATTCGATATACATATTATTCTTCGATTTGTTATCACTACCAATGTTCGATATGGAAACTCTGAAATCACACCGATTTATTCACTGCGCATTATCCAATCATAATGGGTCATGTCATATAAATACATATTCACTTGCAGTCATGACGTTACTTATCCTTGAAGGACTTACGTCCAAGTGGCCATATTAACGGCGAAACAATATTTTTCCTTCCAGTTGGCGGCTATAGAGAATGCTACCATTCCACCACCAACCACAGCATGGAGAATTCTCTGTGTATATGGAGTGTTCCTCTCGCCTAGACTCTCTCCCAATTCCTCATTGCTGGTTACGAGGCCAAGGCACTCCATTCGTGCGGATGTTTTAGTTCTTTGGGAGTTTGGCAACAAATTGCAGCGAGTGCACAACGAAGGTCTGCGGCTCTGCGGAAGTGAATCGTGCGGGAGTGTGAATAGCCGTGTAATACACATACATTCACTACACGACCATCCATTTACACATTATTTTACATTACACATATATACATAACTTCTTTCTTACATTTTCATTCTGCACAATTTCCCTCTCCCTCACTCTTCCTTCCGAACTTATGCCCCATATCCGTCCCAACTCTACCACGGATTTGACGTTTTACATGGACTTTTTAACACTACCACGGACCTTTTTAACACTACTCCCCGATCATGACATTTTCATTATTCTTTTATTCGCTAATTCCGGGGAACACTAACTCCGGTTGTGAAAAGACTTTATTTAGTGCTCTTACTATTTATCCATTTGATTACTAATTAACATAGTTGCCGTTGCATTGACTGGAAAGAAAGGTGCATTTACCGGTTCCATCTATCTCCTTGTGCCGAGAAGTCTTGAAGAAGAAGAAGAGAAGAGGAATCTTTCTGCTATCATTCAGTACAAAAGAATAGATGTTATTACCTTTTTCACGAATAACCTTGTATATGGTAAATGTTGAAATTAACACAGAAAAATTGACAGGCGCCGGAAAAAATGTCACGGTTGCGGCGGCTGTTAATTTTTCTGTATTGGTTTCAACATTTACCATATACAAGGTTATTCGTGAAAGAGGTAATAACAATATTTTCCCTGTTTACTGTGTACTAGAGTTTCCATGGCATTAGCAAGATGTGACATCAGTGCTGGTTTTTGGGGCCCCGGGTTATTGAATCTGTTAAGGCCCCTTGTTACTTGTTCCCTGTACGAGGCCGTTTTAACATCATTTTAGACCCCTGGATTTACGGAAGCACCAACTGAACAGACATACCTGGAAACGATAAATAAATAAACATGCATTTTTTAAAACTTGTATCTAATATTAGAACAAAAATAAATAATTCACCACAAGCACCTACACAAATCTCAATGCTGGCTGATTTATCACCGAATCTGATTATTTAAAAAATAATATCAGAAAAGTAAGCCCAATAAGGACTTCGAATCTTGACAGATAAATCTTAATTCATTCCAACGCGAATTGGTCACTCCTAAGTTTATCAGTTTTAGACACTATTGCACTAAACGTTCGGTTCTCAAACTACCAGTACTGGTCTTCAAATCTTTGGATAGTGGTATATTTGCGTGGTGAAAACAATAAACGCATAACTGACCTAACACATTATCACTGATTTGAAGAAGGAAATATCTGATGTCCAGTCCAAGATTTTTTCAGAATTGACACATTTTTACTAAAGTACATGCAATACTGAGACAAATCTTATTGGCTTACTTATCACAAATTTAATTTCAGCAGCCCAAGATAAAAGGAAACTTCAATTCTGTGGGTGCATGCAAGAACCTGATAAGTAATATTTCTGTAGTTTCGAAAAAAAGGCTTAAAGATCGGAGAAAGCATTGTCCATTATGGAAACACCATGTTTTAGACAACCAAATATTGTTTCTGGACATTTTTTTTAGAGAACATAGCTAAGCACCTGTAACATATTTTGGGAGAGCACCTTAATTATCTGAAAATGCCATGTATCAGGCCTTCCATGCATCCATAGAATTATGTTGGCACCAAACATAATATAAAACACCTGTCAGATAAACTTTCCGTTACTAAGTCGGAAGTAACGGAAGCACACCTTTTCGAGAAGTTTACTCCGATATTTAAAAATAATTACTATTAAATTCATTAATTAAAAATATTGCGCAGATGTATTTCAAACAAATGAAAAGAAGATAATGAATTCGGAAGGAAAGAAGATAACGTGCCGTGAAAGGCGTATAGGGGATGTAGAGGTATGATTCCACATAATTCTTGATCTACGACACGAAGTGAAGTTGGATGACCATTTTCGCGCTCGACTGCTTTTATCACCCAGGTGTGGAGGAGTACCAAGGACATTCTGGAACTCAATTTTATACCCCTTTGAAGAGCCAGGAACGGAAGCAATGAAGAAAAATCTACAGCGTCCTGGCCGGGATTTGAACTCGGACCGCCCCATTCGTATAGTCGGACGCGCTACCGCCTGAGCCACGACCGACTCAATTCAAACATAAATACAGAGAAAAAAAAAATTAATGAACTTAAGATTTTGTCTTTAAATAAGAGAATGATTCATCAGAAAATGTGGACGTTTTCTATTTAACAGAAATAAATTCACTAGTTTTGTTCATTTTATTCTTTTTTTTTTCTTTGTATAATTCAAGGTATCATTCCAGTATTTGCCTAGTGTCATCGGAGGAACCAGAAAAAATATCCTTCAGGATGCTCGGCACCGGGAATCGATCTCAAGGCCTCCCGATTACAAGGCAAACATGCTAAGGAATGCTCTACTTTATTGGGATAATAATTACTGGCAATGTAACCATATACTTTTAAATACAAGCATTGAAAATTCAGTTATGTAATATTACTTGGTGGAACGGAGAAAGTATGAATTTCGGTCGAAAAGTTTGAGAACCACTGCATTACAAATACAGAGTAAATAGTCTGCTATCATTCATCAACTAAGGTCAAGTTACACGAGCTTTTAGCGGTCTACTTGTAGGAAGCTGATTCTGGAATGTGAAGCAGTTGTCACTTAACATTTTCCATTCCTGGTAAGAAACTGACGGACAATACTTTTCCAAATTGAATAAAATATGATTAAATTAAGGACTTAGAAAAGACAACGCTTGTAAGAAGCATGTGGGGTCCCTAGGCCCGTATAGGTTTACAGTCCCCTGGCGACTGCCCACTGTGCCCATGCATTATGACGGCTCAGCCCCTGTGCTTACCATTCGCATAGGAAGCTGAATTAATTTTGGCGGGGCTCCTGAAAAAGTGGGGCCCTGGGCTGCAGCCCCTTTCACCATTCCCCTTAATCCGTGTCTGTGTGACTAGAACAATAAACCAGCGATATTTAATTAGTTACTTGTTATGAATATATAGCAAATAAACACCATTCAGCGTAATCAATCTAAACTCATAAACTGAAAAGGAAATTCAATTGAATATCAAGAAAAACGTGGTTCATTATGACTCATTAACTGCAGTTGACAGAGAAAAAACATTTTGTTTTATTGTCAATAATATATAGACTCGTGCCTTTGTTCCCTTCAATGCACAAACACAGGAATATCGTAGAAGTTGTTTCTTCATGTACAATGGGAAACGAAATGAAAGGAAAACACGTTCAGTGCATGACATTCTTTCAACAATACTTATACAAGACTTTTAATTCAAATCACATGTATGGGAACTGCAACTTCGATTAAACAGGTAAGTCAATTATTAGTACTCACGTAGTTCGAATAAGGAATTAAAAAACCTTATTGTTGTTTTTGTAGAAACGGTTCTTTAAAAACAACAACAACAACAACAAAAAAAAAGAACATATTTGCAATTTTCTTCCAGAGCTTGCTTTTTCGCTTCTGTCCTTCAAAATCTTTTTACTTTCCTCAAAGCCCAAAATTATAGAACAGTTAGAACTGTGCGATTTCTCGATATTTCGATTAATCAATATTTTGGAAAATCGAAACATCGATATCGATAAAGTCGAAAATCGATATAAAATGATTTGAAAATACTCGACTTTAAATAAAGATTTTTTTATATATAAAAGATAGTTGATTTCTAATGACATTTCGATACGAATGATAGGATTGTATTTCCAATAACATTTCAATGTGATTTTTTTATTTCCAACGATAGTTTGATATGAATGGTTATCGATTTCCAACGAGATTTTGATATGCAATTTTTTCGATTTCGAAAGATATTTCGATATGAATGATTTTCAATTTACAACGATTTTCGATTTATAAGATTTGATTTTTGATATTTCATTCGATTTCTGTTTTGTTAACGATATCGATGTTCGTATCGAAATTAGGAAATTGCACAGTCCAAAACAGGTGCTACTATTGCCTGATTGACTCAGTTTAGAACCAGGCTGATGGGTCTGTGAATAGGGACCTTAAGGTCGAATCTTAATTTTAATTGACCCGGTAACACAGTCTTGACCTTATTTGACCTAGTCTGGTTCGTGTGGCTTCAATCAATCAATATTGCCATATGGGAAATAACCTGAGAAGTGAGACAATATAGGGTGACCAGGAATTTATTGACACAAAAAGAATATACTTTATAATCTATAAAGGCGTGCATGCACAAAACATTAAATATGCGGAAAAGAAGGTGGAATTCTGGTAATTGCTAACATTATGGCCTATAAAGCAGAAACACTGACTGAAATTCGCTCACCATCAATGATGACCCATCACTGATATTTCTGGGATAATTTTACCGTCTTGAGAATGTTAAAAATCATCTTACTTGCCAGTCTAAACACTTTACAGGTCATAGGGGTCGTGATGGCTGAGTGGTAGAGCTCTCGCTTTGATCACGGCTTGTGCTATTTGCGGTGGACAAACACAGTATGTCAAAGTTTTCTCGATATTCTCCCACTTCTCTCATAATCATCCATTCAGCCTGAGCTAAATTCGCCTTGACACCTTGAATTGAAGTTAATTGAATTCTCTACGGGTCATGTTTACATTGAATTTCACTTTCATCACTTTTTCAAGTGTTGACATCAGGTTTTTTTTTCTTACTAGTAAGTTTGAATTTTACTGAGACCTTTCTTACAATCCAATCAACATTTTTTACCACGTAGAGTAGACAAGAACTGCACAGGTGTCAAATCACTTTTAAATTTGAACTAGCATGTACTAAATCTTTATACACTGTCCTCTTTTACCATTATGTTTCTTTTATTTACCCCTATTTCCCCACAACATGTTTTTCAATAGCTTTTGATATTGCACAACAAGTATAATCAATAAATTGCAATGAAATATCAACCATATCAACAATTGTGACGTCCCAGACGAAAAAAACAGGTCTAGAAAGTGATTACTGAACTTAATCTGCACCTAAACACAGCAGTGTCATCCAAAACAGTGAGGCGAAAACTGCATAACATGGGTTGCTATTTCGAAACCTCTAATAACAGAACAGCTTCCACCAGTCGAACGCCAATATTGTACCTGAGCTATAGCTCTGGTGCTTGCCTATGCCATCACTAGTTTTGGAAGAATTCTTGTAGAGAAACATTACTTTCTTTCCAGCCCTCGTATATACTATTAATCAAAAGTCTGTGAACTACAAGACCATTACAGAAGTACAAATTTTGGTTATGCTAAATGAATGACTGTTAAAAACAATGAAAAGAATAATTCATTTCCAGTACAAAATATGCGTATGAATGTGTTCTTTGGCTTTGAAAATCCATAGAGGGCAAATTCTCCCTCTTGTTTTCTCCCACTGTGAGAACCTATAATTCAAGTGTGTAGCTTATAGCTTTCAAATGGTGTATAAGGACTTACGATACAATATTTGAATCCTCCAATGTTAAAATGAACTAACAAGGGACATTTCATATCTCGGGGAGACCAAATATGATGATACTTTGTATGTCGATAGAAGACCTAAAAAGAAGTGCATATACAAAAATTTAGCTGCAAAACTCAACAGGGAAAGAGAAGGGAGCCCGAGAAAAATAAAGTGTAGAGTGTAAGTGTACCATATAGCGTAATGGGAGAAATCTCATTGCAATGAAAATTGGGGAAGGAAGTGCACCCTAGTGGGTATTGATGAATACTGGGAAGAAAGAGCTATGCATCACAGAGGATATCCATCATGACCGCCATCTTGAAAGCGGCCGTATTGAAACTTGTGTGAAAGTTTGAAATAGGAAGGGGGTCATGTGATATATCAATCTAGCACTGAAATTTGACTGGAAATGCATCGATGCGTTTAGTTTTGTGCTAACATTAATTCGGTGAGAGATAACATGTAAATTTGGCATGGAAAGTGGTGGAAGGAGAGGTTCGTCAACATGCTAGTTTGTGTGAAAATTGCAAGGAATGGAAACGAAAGTTTGACGAAGACAATCAGTGTTTGTGTGAAAGGTTGTTAGTAGCAGTGAGTGAGTCAGTCAGGCAATCAGTGAGTGAGTCAGTACATTACCAGTTAGCCTTTCCATGTCTGCAGAGTGCTTTTCACACGGCTTAATAGCCTAATGATGAAGGGGCGTGACCGTCCAAGGTTGTGACTTGGTCGAAACCAAACGAACTTCTTTCTCAACAAGAGCTCGTGCGTGTGGGCAACCCACTCAGTCTATTTCCCAGCCTCCCGACATGGCACTGTTTCATTTCAATTGCGTATTGTGTGTCACATACGTGTAAAACGCAAAACACATTCGTCCAGTGTCAGCACTGTCTATAACTTTACGCTGACATATTGATAAGTTGTTGGGCGATGGCCGTTCGTTACTGTGTTGATACTAACAACCTTTCATACAAACACTGATTGTCTTCGTCAAACTTTCGTTTCCACTCCTTGCAATTTTCACACATACTAGCATGTTGACGAACCTCTCCTTCCACCACTTTCCATGCCAAATGTACATGTTATCTCTCACCGGATTAACGTTAGCACAAAACTAACTATATCAATGCATTTCCAGTGAAATTTCAGTTTAGATTGATATATCACATGACCTCCTTCCTATTTTTAACCTTCACACGTTTCAATATGGCCGCTTTCAAGATGGCGGTCATGATAGATATCCTCTGTGACGCATAGCTCTTCCTACCTAGTATTCATCAATACCCACTAGGGTGCACTTCCTTCCCCAATTTTCATTGCAATGAGATTTCTCCCATCCCGCTATATGGTACACTTGCGCTCTACACTTTATTTTTCTCGGGCTTCCTTCTCTTTCCCTGTTGAGTTTTGCAGCTCAAATTCTGTATATGCACTTCTTTTTAGGTCTTCTATCGACATACAAAGTATCATCATATTTGGTCTCCCCGAGATATGAAGTATCCCTTGTAAGTCAAAAATCCTAATTTTAGTACAGAACAAAATCATCAGCATTATTACAATATTTTATCGAACAAAATGAATTTTATGACATACATAATAATAAACAAAACAAACTAAAATTAGTTTCTTTCTTTTGTACGGAAAAATAGGATTTTTAACTTACAAGCAAACATAGTGATGTGGCAGATAAGAATTTTATATATAGCCAAAGTATGTTCGCATGCAAATTTTGGTAACTGGAGCGCAGGACGGAGAGATACCGATGATATAAACGTCAAATTCTGTCTGTGGAAAGTGATCGAAAAGTGTGGGAAACACACTTATATGCTAAAATTGCTTAAACAAATCGAAGGCAAATACACAGTAGTGATAAAATTTTACGAAAAATACGTTTCTGAAGTTAATTTTGCCGTAAATATATAATTATTGTGAAAGATAAGTGTATATACCACTTCCATGCGGATAATGATACAATAGCCTGAAAACGCCCTTTTTGTTTTAAAATTACGGCGAAAATGAAACCCCAATGAATACAACAAATCCATATCGATAGGGGACACCTAGGAACAATTTGTATGCTTTTGGATTTCAATTCTTTCATTACTTCAAAATAAAATGGATGTTTTCTGGCTATTGTATCATATCCCACATGCCTTTTTTCACAATAATACATTTACGGCAAAGCTAACTTCAGAAATGTATTTC
>JAGDQP010074808.1:0-10230 GCA_022664845.1 Lepisma saccharinum | reverse complement strand
CCCACGACACACTAAAAGAAGAGGTTGTTTATTGTTTACGCAATGTTGCAAACTCCTTGATACTGTTCATTAGATCCTCGTTTATTACTGATACTGGAACTCAAACAATTTTATGTAAAGGAGATGCAACATTATGTTATTTTGAGCGTTTAATATATTTGTCCATAAACGATTTATTGTGTCTTTTGCGATTTTGTTGTGTAATGAACGTTTATCCTTGCTTCTGCCAGAAGATTTGATTACATTTTAAACAAGGAAAAGTTAAGGAGAGCTAGCAACAGTGCTCACTCCTGTTCTTCTGCTATCTTCGTTCACTCTAGGATTGTGCACGCCGAGGTCCCATATACACAATGTTATAAGTTAGGCCTAACGCCAGTTAAGCGCATATGGGGCAACGCGTTCACAAACGAAATGTGAACTGGAAACAAATTGGAGAGTAATAACAACTTGATAAACGAACTGTATATCTATGTCTCCGTGTAACAATTTAAAATATGGTATGTTTTTAAATCTTTCGATAAGAAACACAATATGAAAGGAAAATAATAATAATTATTATTATTCTAAAATAGTTGGCAGTTACGTGCTCCTGCGAACGTTATTATGCGACGTCACTGAGGTGTATAACATATGCAAAACAGCTGCTCAGTAGTATGATGAGAGTTTAAACAGTCATTGGGTTTGAGAAGAAAGTTCAAGTTTCTCGCTAAGTGTTTTTGTAGGGGTGAGAGGACAGTGTTGCACTGACAGTGTTACATGTTCAGCGAGATACTAGACGTGAATTTGGTGAAGTTTCCTTAGACTTAAAAATGTAAAAAGCTTGTGCTCTTTATGAAAATCACTAAAATGTGTGAATGTAGCAAGAATTTGAAGTAACATAAGAAGTTATTACTTTTTCTTAAAAAATTCTCGAGAGTAAATACGATATACTTTCATTACATCAGGCTTCTACATTTATGTCAGTGTTCTGAAAATACAAAGTCAGTATTTAATATTAATGTCAGTGTTATGTTTTATTAAATTAGTGTTTTAATTTTGTATGTCAGTGTTTTGTTTAGAAAAACAGTGTCTTACTTTTTAACTTTCATATTATCGTAACGAAAGTTACTCTTTTGTTAATGAGTATATAGAATCAGTGTATGGTTTTGTAATAATAATATCTACAAAAACTTGTTTCAAGAAATCACTTTATTCTACATAGTTGATACTGTACATTGATAAATGTTCGATTTACGTTGGCATGGCTAGAAAATATGTGTTGGAGGAAAATTTGGAAAGCGGGATATTCTCTTTGAATTATATTGGGAGAAGCTCAGTTGCCAGTAGTAATTGGAAATACTATTCCCGTAAACTAAATGCTCTGTTCATGTGAAAGAGAAAGATAGGTAACGAAAATTTTGTAGACGATGATATCGGCAGATGCTAAAGGGAGTATTCGAGAAAGATTTTGTACGACTTACCGTGAAACTTGAAGTTTTTATCAAACCCAATGATGACTGTTCTTTCTCTCTTCATACTACTGCGCAGTGGTTTTTCATATGTTAAACACCTCCTTTTCGTGCCCCGTCTTCCGTTTTGGTACCCTAGTACAATAGTTGTTGTTCGCGTACGCGCTTTCATGTTATATCCGAGAAGTATTTCCGTCATGCCAGTATTTGTGTCTAGCTTTTGAAGTGTGCAGATCTAGCTGTGGAATCCTATCTCCTGATCTGATTGATTAGAACGTTGAAAAGAAAGAACCTTTTCCTCCCAGTGTTCTTACAACTTAGTGTTATGACAAATTGGTGCGTTGTAAAGAAAGTTTTTACTGACCTCAGTGTTCCTGTACTAGGAAATCTTGCTGTTTGGTGTGATTAGAATCTGTTTTTCAAATCCTGTACAAATTTATTGATGCTTTGCTTACTGATCTAGAAGTCTGTAGCTATGACGACCCTGCAAAGGTACTTGAATGCTAGAATAAGATCTGTTATTACAAGATGCTTGGATTTTATCCTCGTACAAACGATCCGGAACTTTTGCTTCATTATCTGCTGTACTATTATTGGAAAGACGAGACAAAATTCTCAAGATATTTTAGATATTGCAGATTATGGATTTTCCAAGTAATGTGGAAAGCAAACAACTTGATTGGGAGCATTATTATGATTTAATTTACGATCCTAGTGAGCTAGTTCCTGAAAAAACTACACTATTTTTTGGACAGGATATACAAGAGCGCAGTAATGTTACCTTGGAGTAATTTACCCATGAAGACACTGGTGGATGAAGATGGTGATTGCAGTAGGAGTGATCTGTGTAATATGTAAGACGGTGAGAATAAAGAACTTAGTATGACAGAGGAGAATAATGATAAAGTTACTATGGAGACTGTGAGCGTTGACGATGATGATGAAGTAATTAATATTACTGTGAAACAATGGATGATAGAATAAGATGGTGTTATAATGTATGGTGAAAGACCTGGACCTCAATTTGAAATTGTAAGTGAACGTCGTATGATCTATAATAATTATCTTTACATGGAAGGAAAATCACAATTTGTTCCGTAGCAACATCACCTAGCGATCTTGATGAGTTTCTAAGAATCAATTTCAATTTGCAGCAGACCATTTACTTCATTATGTGGATCCCGATTCAGAGGTTTATTTACTATAGAAAGTTGAAATTGTGAGTTAGAAAAGCTTGTATGCATTACATTTAAATTTAAATCTCTTATTAGTGCAGAAAATATTTTAAGAAAAATTGAAAATATTTTAAACTCGAATGAGATATTCTTGCTAGGCGAGAAGGCAGTAATCAAAGTAAACATCACCGAACCTATTCGTGGACAGGGACGCCACAGTAAAGAGAAGTATTTACCATTTGTAGATCCATATAATTCCAGTGGATGAACTTCCTGATTGTCTTGCTCGAGCTTTACTAATAGCAAAACTACGAGCGAATAAAGAATTTAAAAATTAAAACTATACGAAAAGCATCCTAAGAAGTGAGCATCTTAAGCTAGAGAATTATGTTACTCGACAGGAGTTGAATTACTTAGTAAGAATAGGGGCAGCATTGAAGATAAGGATAAGTCTCAAAAGTACTTTGGAGACAAATATCAAATTATAGAGTATACACGTCTGACGGAGACATGAGAGTATGTAATGATGTATGTCGTTCCTCAGCAGAGAGGAAACTGTTTTTACGATATGAAGACAACCACTACGATGTAATTGAGACCATTACAGCATTTTTGGGAAGAGATGGTTATTGTTATTATTGTCTTACCCGTTATGAGAAACGTCAGTTTCATAAATGTGAATATTTATGTAGGTATTGTGAACAGTATCATCCTTACACGGATAATTGTGATGAAAGTAAAATTCAGCGTAATAAGTGCTATCGTACATTTCAGAATCAAACATTTTTTGATAACCATAAGTCAAAAGAAAAAGGTAACCAGTATGAGTATGTACAACAGTCCACACATTGTCAGTGTGGTGTCAAGATTGAAATGCGTAACTGAAAGTCTACACATGTTTATGGTGAACGTTTTTGTAAACTGTTTCATGTAAAGTCAACAAAACAAATATGAGCAGAGGATTTTTTGTATATAGTATTTGATATTGAAACAATGTTGTTGGAAATAGATGAAAATGGCGATCCTGAGCATAAAGCCAATCTAGTTTGTGAAATTCTTCGTTGTCATCAATTTAAATATATTGATGACGATGATCATAAATGTTTTCTGTGTGTCATTTCAGAGAGTATTAGGGATTTTGTGTTTTATAACATGGAAGTGTTCATTAATCACGTACTGCAACAAAGCTTTTATTCTACAAAAAGTGGTGGCGTTTTCATACAACGGATCTCGGTTTGACATGTTATTTACTGCTCGAGATTTATTAGAGCATCATACATTAGTTCCTCATTTTATTACTCGAGTGAATAAAATTATACAGCTAATTGTAAACAATATTTTTAGATAAACATACTTGTGCATGGAAGTTCGATTAGGTGACCTAGCTAAAACTCTGGGTTTGGATGCATCTTTCAGGAAAGGTGATTTTCCATTCTTATTTAATGCACTCGAAAATCAACTACAAAAGACTGAATACCAAACTTGACTTTTATGATTTGCACCTAAACTCTGAAGACGAACAGAAAGAACTCGTCACATGTCATAAAGGATGCATTAAGAGTAGGAACATTTGATTTCCATCATGAATTGTTAGAATATTGTCGGAACGACGTCCGTATCTTAACTTTGGCTCTCATTCGTTTTTCAAAACCCATTGAAGAAAATAAAAATCGGTATTTAATGTTTCTCTCTTATAAGCACAATTGCTACATTCGCGATGGAATGCTTTCGCTCTCTTTATTTGCAAGGGAACTGTATTTCAATTATTCCTCCATTAGGGTTCCATCATTGTGATTATTAAAGTAAGAATATATATGGAACAATGGCTTATATATATGGAACATAAAGGCAAAATTACACCCAGGACAGCTGCAAATGGTAGTGAGGTACAATTCAGATATTGGATGGATATGATAAAAAGAGTCGTACGGGTTTCGAATTCTATGTGTGCTACTGACACGGTCATACCTGTATATCGCAATTTCGTAATCTTCCTATTGATACTGAAGGGCATACCTTACAGAATCGGTATGATTCGAAGTTGGATAGAAAAGAATTTCCAGAAACTACTTGTGGAGTAAAGCTTGTGGAAAAATAGAAATCCGAATGGGATAAGGCAGTTGAAACGTCTCTTGAAATCAAGCATTCACTCGAGAACATTGGCATAATAATGAAGAGCCATTACGTCCGAAAGGCGCATTTAAGGGAAGACGGACAGAATGTTTTCGTGTGCTGTACAAGTGTGATGAAAACGAATATCAGGAATATGCTGACAGCACTTCATTGTACCCATGAGTTATGTCAAAAAAAGCCTCTCCTTACTGGTCAAATGAAAATACATAAGAATTTCAATGGTCAAGTGCACATGCCTGATACAAGTACGTGGATTCGTATTCTGTAAAGTTTTCTCGCCATTTCACTTCTTTCGTATCATTCTCATAACAAACTTGTTTTTGGTTTTTGTCGAACATGCATGGACGTCTTGAATACTGGAAATTGTAATCATATTCAAGAAGAGCATGCTATCAAAGTTTGCTTCTGTACACCTGAGTTTCATGATGCGTTAAAACAGGGCTATGTTATACTTGACACGTATTAAATTTGTGGAAATGGAGATTAAATGGATATTATTCAAACCTTTTGTTGCCAGGTTTTTGATAACGAGAAAAGAATCCACTTTGTTTCCTTCTGATTGTGCTACAAGAGAGCAAAAGCAGATTATATATTGCAGGTTTTCCCGCCATGAAAGAATAAGTCTTGATTATGACAAAATCGAACGTAATGAAGGGTTGAGGTATATTTAAAAAAAATCTTAAATTCATTCCTTCGTAAATAAGGCAGCGCAGCACATTTACCATACACAAAGGTTGTAACTGGTGCTCAGGAATACCTTGAACTTGTTAGTGCACCTCACTCTAAAATACAAAGTGTAGTTCTTGAAGAGCAAAAATTATTGGAAGACATACAAGGACTTGGAAACTGAGAATTCGCCATATCCATTTACATACTTCGCATTAACATCATTCATATCTTCATGGGCTAGACTCAGCTTTTTGAAATGTTTGATACTGTTCGGATAGAAAAAGCTTTTAATTGTGATACATATAGTGTTCTTTATATACAACGACGTGATGAATCAGTGTGTTCACCTTTAGGATACTTAGGAATATTAACTAGAGAAATTAAAGAGAGGTGGGAAATGTATATCTTCGTGACGCTGGTGCGAAAAATTACTCTTCTCGGATACGCAATTTAACAACAGGAGACATTGAGGATTTTTACAAAATTTGCGGTGTCAAACGCGATCATCGTTCACGTCAGATCATAAATTTTCAACATTTTTTTATTTGATAACTCACAAGTACGATAGTAAAGTAATCTTCAATCCAAATAACAAATCAAAGCAAATCAAAGTATAATATTGTATCTAAAAGACAAAGTAAACGACAGCAAACATTAAACACTAAAAGACGTAGATTAAATTCTTCCAATAACGAGGATTACCATACCTTACATTATGGTTACCGTAACAAGTAAAATATGTAATGTAAACTATCTATGAAAGGCTTTTAAAATATATTTATTGTGAGAAAGAAATTATTTAGTGCATCAGATTGTAACTTTTATTACGCAAGATGATTGCTAACAATCCGAACCCATTAATTAACTGCGAAGTATTTAAATAACTCATATACTTTGTATTAATATGTATCTGTAGTCACATCCACGGAAAAGAAATTGAAGTTTTTGTATATATTGTCTGTATTCATAAAGTTATTATTCTTATTTACCTTAAAATCTATTTAATCAACTTGGTTCTAATACCTCGAGTTCAACTATTTACATGTTGCTCCTTGTTGAAATAAGATTGTGCGTGGTTTAAATTCGTGTTCTCGTAGTTAATTGATTCATTTGATAAATGTGAACAAATAAAAAATGATACAAACTTGTAAATAACCAGCAACTGGATTTCGTGTAACGTCTGAGGTGATTATGAAAGTTTATGTAAAAGAAAGTTTTTACTACAACAATATTAGTTGTTTTATTTCTTTTACCTAGTTGGAGACAATAGTCATTTAAGTCTCTCGGAAGTAGTTAATTTTTAATTATCTTGCAATATATTTATGCAGTTCTAAACAGTATATATTGCTCGTTGTTAAAATGAGATTGCGCGTTGTTTAAACTTATTTACCTATCTCATGTATTACATTGGTAAGGAGAAGGAAATTGGAATTGTTTCGCAAATTAGTTTTCGAACTACTTTTTATTTGTTTTTGTTTATTTAGTCGGCAACAGTGCAGTGTAATTTTCGTCATTATTTTACTATCTCATGTATAGTTATTAATAAGCTCGAATTAAAAGAACATCATAATATTGTGTGAACGAATCTATACTTCTCCTTCTGAAATTTTCTTAGAAATTTTGTTGATAAAATTTGAACTTAATAAGTTCAATAATTTAAATAAAAGATATTGTTCGCGAACAAAAATGAGCCAGTACATTATAAAGTTTATAAATTGTTCACAATTTTGACCAAAAACGATTGTCTCATAAAATTTTATCAAGTCTCTGCTTAGACTTTCTATTTTCTTTATTATTTTATTTCGAAGTTTTACTTTGTAAATTTGGCATGATTCAAACAGAGGATAGTGGCTCGTCCCTAGGAATTATTTGGTCTGTCTAGTCAGGGCAGCGATAAACTTTATTCACAGTGTTCTCCCCTGCCTTTTGCTCTGAGGCGCAGCCAGCCTCGTATGAAATTGAGTAACCAAGTTGGCATAAATTGCTGACAGCCTAGCCTCTGGGAGACCATGGGTTCGAAGAGTGCTGGAGCTCAGTACTCGAAGGAAATGGTAAGTGCTATTAAATCAGTTGGATTGCAGGACGGTATTTTCAACTTTAGTCGTATGATATATTTAGGCTTCAACAGCTTAGGCCACCCACCTTATCCCGACCAGGACACTTTGAGTGTCAAAGTATGCTTGGCAGTCCTGAGCGTCTTAGACAGGTGGGGATAATCAAACATAGAATTGACCACTACAACTTAGCTTAATTGTTAGCATAGTCTATGACCTATAGCTCGCGAATATATTGAGTACTAGTACTCTGGTAGTCCTGCTAACACAGCTCTAGACCGCATCCTCAATATCTTATTCGCTATATAGGCAAACTACTAGCTTTTTACTCGAACCATGGAACACTATATATCTTAGTGGAATGTTTTACATGATAAAATATAATAAATTATAAACAAGAGTATCTTACTTGTTTCGCGATCGTTCAATTTGTTCACAACTCTCCGCAAGACCTAATTCCCTTGACAAGATTCTGAAATTAAAAAAATTACCTTGACAATTTCTCATTAAATTTAAATTAATTTACTGCTTCACACCATAATATGGGGTTCATTATGAAGATTACAAAATACTCTTTCGTCTAATAAATACTCTTTCAAGTAGACAAACATTACACTTAAAAAGCTTTTGTATATATTTATCTCTTGAATACTACATCATGCTGTGAATCACGAGGTTTAACTTTCAGATCGACAATCTGAAGAACTAGCTGTTAAGGTGTTAAATCCAATGACTCTTCTTTTCCGACCCTAATGTATAAAATTAAAAGGATACTGTTCTGATTCCCGCATAACCAAGGCTTAACTTATAGCAAGCTTACCAACTCAAGCAGTCTAGTTTATACACCTATAAAAAATTAAGATGATGTAGCTCTTCAATGCTGGATGCATTAAACCAGGGAGCAACTTCTTGTATGCTTTCTACAATATTCAAAATGTTCACCAAAGTTACTTTAAATCTTATTGAATGAGACTTAGATTTAACATGGTAAGGGAACAAGCTGAATTTCCTTGTGGATTTAGGATAATGGTTCAGATACAAGTACTGAATGAAGTTACGGAAAGGACTAAGGAATGTTAACGTCCACTATGTTTGAGATTCAAAGATTTTGTAAAGGCTTTCGATTCGGTTTCCTTGACAGCACTACTTTAATCACTTGAACATCAAGACATCGAAAGTGGATACATTTAGTTACTACAAACATCTACTCAAGTGACACATCTTTCATTAGGCTAGATGAAGAAAGTAAAGAATTAAAGTTGGAAATAAAATAAGGCAAGGGGATTCAATTTCTCTATAGCTGTTTAGAGAGAATTTTCTAAAGTTCAAAGTGAGATGAAGTTGTAATCTATTTATCCATAACCATGAGCTGGTACACTAACATTACGTATTGTTTATTGCAAAGGAAATAAGGTTCTGTGAAATGAACGTTTGTGAAAGTTGGACATCATTAAAATTAACAAATGTCTTAAAGTTGTCTCAAGATTTCGGTCTCCGATGCTTATTTCACATGTAGTATCTAGTACTAGTCTTGTCACATGTAATAACACCATAAAGTGTTGTGGAAAATACAAATACTCTTTATAACCTCTTTAAGATTAAGGAACGTCTTAAAGAAATCTCAAGATTTCCCTCTAAAAATCCGTTTGACACCTATATTCAAGTTCTAGCCCCTTCACGTGCAACAACGTTCTAAAGTATCGCGAATTTTACCAAATACTTTTTTAAACTACTTTGATTTAGAAACGCCTTAAAGACATCTCAAGAATTTCGTCTGTGATGTCCATTTCACATGTAGTATCAAGTACAAGTCCTGTCACATGTAATAAGACCATAAAGTGTCCCGAAGATTATCAGATACTCTTTAAAATCGCTTTAAGATTAAGGAACGTCTTAAAGTTGTCTGAAGATTTCCCTCTAGTTTTTAATGAGTTCGGTTTGATAGCAAACCCGGTTATAGTATGGTATCTTAGCATAACCAAGACGCACGAGTACACTAATAGTCTATTTCTTAAGTATACAAATTAATTTTCGTTTAACATACTTATAGACAAAGCAGGCACCTCTACATAAGAAGAGTTTAGCGACCAGCGATTTCTCTAGATAACATACAGGTAGGCAGCCATTGCCTACCATGAAATCCATTATTGTTCAAAAGACGGAACCTAGAATCTAACGTTTATTCCAAAAAGTTAGGTTAATCAGGCCTCAAGGGCAAACTTGTCAAATTATTCAAATTATCTCTGGCCACATACTGGATAGGGTCGAAGCTATTCAGTCGCTTGTCAGGGCGGATCACTTCAAATCTACTCACGATTCTATTCACCCCCAGAAATCGAAACCGGTATTTCTTGATTCAAAGGTGATGACGACTTCACACACTTGTCCGAACCACTTACAAAATGAGAAATTCGTAAATTTCTTATGTAACGAAATGTTTACAGTATTCTTTGTCGAATCTGGAAATAAATTATCTTATTTTCCATACACGAGTATGCTTTGTTCCATTCCGATATGTTTTCATGTCGTTTTCGTAACCAATTAAATTGTTTCACCAAATTTAAAGTAATGGTAATAGTTAGGAACAACGAAACACAGTATTAAAAATGTCTTACTCTGGGAGCATATTATGCTATAAAAAGAACAACATAAATCTTAGTGACTTTATAACACAATTGCTGAGTTTATAGAACACCGGCTATTGCATGGAACGATATAATTTCATTAATCTGAGTACACCACTTCTACAAA